>OY992883.1:35532365-35622365 GCA_963921405.1 Cepaea hortensis
TTCCAAGGCTCCTGATTTCTTTGGGATTGCAATAAATACAGAATTACATAATTCATGAGGTATATTTCCAGTATCATATATTGTATTCAGCAGTTGGTAACTTTATCTATTCCATATTCTTCTAAAGCATTAATCATTTCTGTTGAGACGCTGTCTGAACCGGGGGTCTTGCCAGATTTCATATGGTTAAGAGCATTTTGAACCTCCATCTTTAAAATTGCTGGTCCTTCATTGTTATTTTGGACATCATACTGTTCGTCTCTGTTATCGTCATAAAGGTTTTTCACATAATCTGACCATACATGTAAGATCTGATCTTTTTCTATTATGACTCTTCCATCTTTTGTCTTTAGGCAGCCTGCTGATGTACGTGTTCTTTGATTAGTAAGCTCCTAATTCTTTTGTGCATTAATTTCGCATTGTTACTGTTGTGTTGTTTTTCAGTTTCTCTCAATTTTTCTCAAGCCATGTTTCTTTTGCCTCCTTACATAAGGTTCTCACTTTTCTGTGAATTTCTTCATATTTGGCAGGATTATTTTTGTTCTGTCTTCTTGTTTCCATTAGTTGTAAAATTTCTTCAGTCATCCATGTCTTACGGCCCACTTTCTTTACTTTTGGAATAGTTTTTTCTGCTGAGCAACTGATTGAATTCTTCATCGTTTCCCATTGATCATCTACATCTTGAAACAGGATCTCTAGATCAGACAATATATCAAATTTGTTCTTTACTTCTATGTTATAATTATCTTGTATTTCTTTGTCAGTTTTCAATTTGCACAAGTCATATTTAGGGTTTCCTGCTGTATACTTGACTTTCTTTAACTTTACCCTCAATGTGCCTGTAATTAATCTGTGATCACTGTAACAGTCTGCATTTGGAACTGTTTTTACGACTGTTAACGCATTTCGAAACCTTTAGCTAATCAGGGTGTAATCTATCTGGTTTTTAATCCTGCTGTCTGGACTCCTCCATGTCCATAATCTTCTAGGATGCTGTTTAAACCAGGTGTTTCCTACAACCATTTCTTGTTCTTTTGCCCATTCTACAAGTCTGTATCCTCTTTCATTTCTCTCTCCCAAACCATGGTTGCCTACACTGCATCCATCGCCTTGCTGTCCTATTTTTGCGTTGAAATCACCCATTATGATATTTATTTCTGATTTTTTGCAGTTCTTCAAAGCAGACTCCACGTCATTATAAAATTCCTCTATGCTTTCTTCACTGCTTTCACTTGTTGGGGCATATACTTGAATGACATTTATTTTAAAAGGTCTTCCGTTTAATTTTACTAATAGGACTCTGTCTGACACAGCATGATATCCTTTGACATAATTTGATGTTTGCTTATCTAATATAATGGCTACACCTCTTTGCTGTTCTTCTCCCCCAGAGTAAATAATCTTACAATCCTCTCCTGTCCTTATCCTTGCTCCTTTCCATCTCATTTCCGATACTCCTAATATGTTAATCTTCTCTCTCCCCATTTCTTTTTTGATGTTTTCTAATTTTCCATCTGCATTCATTGTTCTAACGTTCCAAGTTCCTACTTTCAATGATATTAATCTGTTGCACCTAGTAGCCTGTTGACGGTCTGGAGTCACCTGGTGCGCATGACTATCCCTACCGGGCGAGGCTGCTCCTATGGAGCCCCCTTTACGCCGTTTCTCTGATTATCGATGATTTCACACAACATGATTTTCTTGGCATCTGTAAAGAAGGTAGTTTGCCATTGCTTTCCTTCCTAGCAGTGACCATACTGATCAGTGACCGTAGCCATTGTCTCCACAAAATAGAGATCCTCTGCCTACCGTCGTGAAGGTGGAGACCATAACCTACAACTATCTGTTGGCTGCTCTCCATCTTCATCCACCACCTGCACCCATGGCTTCACGTAACCCTGATCGGGGGGCTAAACGGGTACTCCACCTTGCCCAAGGGTGTCCCGTAGGCTACGGAGGGAAGGAGGCGCCTTACTTCTCCTTTGATAGGGGATACCCCTACCCCGCTACCCATTATGGGCACCTACAAAATGCGGAAGTCTGTAAAACGCTTTCTTAAAACACAGTCGTTTCCATAGCAGTTCCAGGAATAAGAAACAAACAACCAAAAAAAAAAAAAAACAACGTTAGCAGAACAGCATCATGAAATCTCTTGAGTTGTAAATGGTGGACTTTTTTTTAAATTATTATTCGCATATCCTTTACAGTACATCGCTGTCAACAGCAGCATCTTACAACTGTCTGTTGATTTCATGGCAAGATTACGCTCTGTGGTTCGCCATTGCTTTCTGAGCGGCCGGCTCAGTTATCCCGCAAGTCACCAGCGGGGGACGAACCGCTCCCAGTTCTCGCCCGCTACGAGACTCTGCGTGATAAACGGGATTACGGAGAAAGTGTTATAACGCCTCGGCCAGAGAGACAGGCAAACGGTGGACTACTGCAACAAAATTATGTGGGTCAATGCCTACATTGATGGAGACTCAGATGAAACTGCTGGGTATGGATACAGCGACATCTATGTTCCCTATACATAAAGAGATGTCACCTCACTATCTATTTCAACATTCCCGTCGTCAAGTACTTGAATATAGAGCAAAGCTCATCGTCCTTCATGAGGCTGTCAGACTGGTCAATAAAACTGTGCCTGGCTAACTATATAGCACCACGAACCACGATCAGCTTAACATCCACAATTCATAATCATCATCATCATCATCATCTCATCTCACAACCTTAGACCTGACTCGTTTTATTAGCGTGCGCTCGCTTTGAACTCAAGTGTATTCCATACATGTGCTACTACTTCTAGGGTACTGAGCTGATATTTGCGTGTGGATTAGCTTTCTCTATTACCAGTGTCCCTCGCCATCAGACGTACCCCTTCCGACTTCGAAGGTACTTATAATGTTTCGTCCCTAAGCCAAGGACGAGAAGTCAACATTTTAGTCCAACCGGAATTATATGCAGGGTGGTCAACAGCAGCCCTGGAAAAGAAAGGATCGATACATGAATCCGAGGAAACTCCAGACAATAGTAAGAAAGTATTAAATATATGATGATGACGACACAGGATTTCTAGTGTGTGCTCCTAAAGCCTTCATATTTTATAGTGTGTAGTTTGCTCTGTGATTGTTATCGCAACCCTTAATGCTATAGAAACAAAAGTGACCATGATCTTATTCAATTACCAACGTATCTATTCGATTCATATGTAGTCATTATCGGGGTATTACAATGTTAAAGTGTCTGGATCTGACTGTTGTTGCTTCTGTCTTTCATAATTTCCATTTCTCGTGTTTTTTCGGTCGTCGTTTGTGTAGCTGGGGTATCCGTTGATGAAAACCAATCGATTCTGTATCTTTATCTGCCTAGAGAATTATTGTCAACAGTGGAAACATAATTATTCACAAACATTCCTTCTCTCTATGGTATCTATTATAGGATGAAGGCGAATAAGAATTACATACAATGAATACTTATTGCTACTAGTGGACGTTCCGGTTTCAGGGCTTTCGTCAAAAAAGAAACACATAAACCTTAACAACAACAACACAGACAAACGCGTAATGTAGTTATAATGTTGTAACGCTTTCTAGAAATAACATACACACATAAACACATCTTAATTTGTTTATAATATTATCTATTTGTTGTTGATGTCCTTTGCTTATAAAACGTATATAGACCAAACGCATAGTCTTTTATTTGTGATTGTATTCTTATAAGTTTTTTTTTTTTTTTTACGTTTTGTGCTTGGTTGTATTTATTATCCACCTGTCTTTCTGTCTATCTCTACACAAAGAAAACAAACTGATTTCAAAAGATCCCGCGGAGAAGCAACAAGCGCATACATGTACTAACATGTAGGACTTCAAACCAGGTGAACAAAAATCATAGTGGGAGAAATAATTAAAATACAGTAATTATTTTTAAAAAGTGCCAATAAATACGTTACACTATGCCTCGCATGTCCAACGTTTCGGTTATAACAACCTTTATCAAGAACAATACAAACACGAGAAATAAGAAAATTATTATAAATTATAATACACAATATAATAACAAAGAAACATGACTGAACTTTTTAAAAAGGGAACAGTTAAGGACGAGTGCACGACTTCCACGTTCACTAAATGCGTGCCAGATACGAGAACATAGTAACGTGGTCATACAGAGATAACAGTATTTAGCCTATATAGCGCAAGAGATATTGCGTGAACACAGGCGTTATCATTAACACCCAAAAGGGTCAGTAACAGCAATAACAACGTTTGTTATTGCAGCCGCAACATCAAAGAGCTGAGAAAAAAAAAATACTCAGCCTCAGTGGAAAATCAATGAAACCATTGATGTCTGGTTGATTTTGTTAATAACATACAATTTTTTTTTTTTTTTTTGGCATATCCTTTACAGGACATAGCTGTCAACACCAGCATCTTTCAGCTGTATGTTGATTTCTTGGCAAGATTACGCTCAGTAGTTTGCCATTGCTTTCTGAGCGGCCGGCTCACATACCCCGTAAGTCATTGATGCGATTCGAACCACCGCTGATTCTTACCGTCATCACGTCAACCCACGAGAGTATACGAGATTACGGAGAAAAGTCATAACCTCTAAGCCACGAAGCCGGCAACATACAATTAGAAGTAATTAATCTTAATTTAATCTGGTTAATGTATGTCATACCGGTCTCCCTAGCGAAGGTATTAATGACTTTCTCCGTAATCCCATATATCTACGTAGGGGAACACAGCTGCGCGAGATTTGATAGCGGATCGCGTCGCGTTGCTTAATTACGGGGGTATGTGAGCCGGTCGCTCAGAAAGCAATGGCAAACTACTGAGCGTAATCTTGCACACACATCAACAACAGCAGTAAAATACTCGTGTTGACAGCAATGTCCTGTAAATAAGATATGCACAAAACATGTATATCATTGTATGTTTTTCGGGTATTGTTGGGTCTGTTATCCTATTACCTGTTACTTTTAATGTAACTAACGTTGAGCAAAGTAAGGACACGTAAACGCCTCGAGCCGAATTGGGCATATTGTAAAATAAATGTTTTGCATATCCTTTACAGGACATCGCTGTCAACATCAGCATCTTTCAGCTGTATGTTGATTTCTTGGCAGGATTACGCTCAGTAGTTTGCCATTGCTTTCTGAGCAGCCGGCTCACATACCCCGTAAGTTACCGACCCGATTCGAACCACTGCTGATTCTCACCGTCGTCACGTTACTTACGAGAGTACAAGAGATTACGGAGAAAAGTCGCTAACCTCTAAGCCAGGAAGCCGGCTGGGCATATTGTACTCGCTCTATATTTATAAAGACACAACCACAATCAGTGGGTGATATAATCAATAATACTCCTTCCGCCTTTACATTCCAGGACATATTCTGGTACACAATTTAGGCTGGGAGACAGGAAGAAGAAAAGAACAATTCCCCTCGATGCATATGATCACTTTGCCGCTAGGCAAACGTGCTAGTCACTGCGCCACCGTGGCGTTACGTTGTTGCTGTAGCTGTCAAATATGTTCAGGTCAATCCTGGCTACATATTCTTGCTGTAGCTGTAATATATGCTCAGGTCAATCCTGGCTACATATTCTTGCTGTAGCTGTAAAATATGTTCAGGTCAATCCTGGCTACATATTCTTGCTGTAGCTGTAAAATATGTTCAGGTCAATCCTGGCTACATATTCTTGCTGTAGCTGTGAAATATGTTCAGGTCAATCCTGGCTACATATTCTTGCTGTAGCTGTAATATATGCTCAGGTCAATCCTGGCTACATATTCTTGCTGTAGCTGTCAAATATGTTCAGGTCAATCCTGGCTACATATTCTTGCTGTAGCTGTAATATATGCTCAGGTCAATCCTGGCTACATATTCTTGCTGTAGCTGTAAAATATGTTCAGGTCAATCCTGGCTACATATTCTTGCTGTAGCTGTAATATATGCTCAGGTCAATCCTGGCTACATATTCTTGCTGTAGCTTTCAAATATGTTCAGGTCAATCCTGGCTACATATTCTTGCTGTAGCTGTAAAATATGTTCAGGTCAATCCTGGCTACATATTCTTGCTGTAGCTGTAAAATATGTTCAGGTCAATCCTGGCTACATATTTTAGCTTTAGCTGTAAAATATGCTCAGGTCAATCCTGGCTACATATTCTTGCTGTAGCTGTCAAATATGTTCAGGTCAATCCTGGCTACATATTCTTGCTGTAGCTGTAAAATATGTTCAGGTGGACCACGCAGCGAGAAAAGGTCAGGCAGAAATAATACATATATGTAATGAATGCAACCAAGTGTTAGGTGTCCTCAGATCAGTGACATTAAACAGTAACCGACACATTTACACACTTGAAGGCACAACTGGTCTAATAAGTGTTTTTTATATTGTGATCTTATTGTTACGAGATAGCGAATTTGATTTTAGCAGATGTTGTAGTGCATCGTATATCTTATTTCCAGAGTTGATTCTAGCTTGTATTTCTTCCCTTATTATATTGGAGCAATTGAAGATTGTACCCAGGTATTTGTATGTTTCCGTTCTTTTAATGGTCATATTATCTATTTGTGTGTGGCCAGAGTTTTCAGCCGTTTTTTCTCTTGAAATTACCATATATTCTGTCTTATCGTGTTTGATAACCAGCACCATTTGATGAGCATTTTCCTTTAAGTGAGTCAATATTTCCAATGTCTTTTGTTCATTTTCCCCTATAATACCTATATCATCTGCATAACAAAGCAGTCTGGTTGTTCCTCAAATAGCACATTCCTCCTTTACCTTCCTTACAACTTTCTCTAGAGCCAGATTGAAAAGGAGCGGCGATAGTGCATCACACTGTTTCAAGCCCGATGTTATTTGGAAACGGTCTGATTTCCTGCCTTTATATGTTACTATATTATAAGTATCTTCCATGCATACTCTGGTCATGTTGATTAACTTCCTTGGTATTCCAAATTCCTGCATAGCATTCCATAGACTATTCCTATGGACACTATCATGAGCTTTTTTAAAGTCCACAAAAATGTTATGGAGATCTCTTTTATATTCCCAATTTTTCTCGGCTATTTGTCGTAAGATAAATATCTGATCTATTATTGATCTGTTTTGTCTGAAACCCGCCTGGTAGTTACCTAATATGTCTTCTGAATATGGCTTTAGTCTATTTAGTAATACAGTGGATATTATCTTATAACTTGTGGACAGGAGTGATATTCCTCTATAGTTTTCACATTTGAACTTGTCACCTTTCTTAAAGATAGGTATCAATAATGACTCTTTCCAGTCATGGGGTAATTCTTCTGTCCTCCAGATTTTTATTATTAGTTCGTATACTTTAGATGTAATGCATGGCTGCCTGCCTTTATAAATTCAGGAGCAATTCCATCAGCCCCAGTTGCCTTATTATGTGAGTGAGTGAGTGGCACCTCGAAGTCTTGACAGACCAAAGTATGTGAGTTGGAATGTGGCCAATATTCCATCACAATACCTGGGCAGAGCTTCAGAGAAACATGTGGTGCCCAAATGACATGTTCCCTCTCTGGGCCTAATCTTGTGTATTCCAGAGGAATGGGTAACCAATACGTCTGGCACAAGGTAGGCTGCAGACGCTGGCGGCACAGCGTCAAACCTCTGAGACCTCGCCACCACGACCAGATGGCGAGTGATGGCCAGACCCTGGAACCCATGGGACCCGGCTTAAGGCGTTCAGCCAAGTCCCACAGGTGAGGGCCTCGTACGCGCCCGGACAGTAAGGATGCGTACTTCTGTTAATCACAAGTGTCCGGACCTGTGTAAGGCGTGCACTATCGTCAGACTCCCCACCTAACTTTAGCGGATCCCACAACCAGCGGGAGTAGACCGTTACACCTACCTAAAATATCGGAGTGGATTAGCCTGATGGCGAGGGACACTAGTAATAGGTAAAGCTAATCCACACGCAACAATCAGTCCAGTGTACTAGAAGTATTAGCACATGTATGGACTACGCTTGAGTTCAAAGCGGGTGAAAGTCACAATAATGTACAACTCAGGGTAGGTATAGCAGTAATATGCACGTGTGTCTTAATTATATTACAAATGCGCACGTGTGTTAGAAGTAGTAACTACGTCCGCGCGTATGCCAGTTATAGTAACCATATATACAGTTGTTAATTGCTGTAAATATGTGGGCATATGTTCGTTACGAGAACAGGTTACGACCAATATCAGTACTGGTAGCTATAGGTTCGTTATTTTCTTTCCTGTTTATATTTTTTGATTATTTGTTCGTTGATTAGTTTAATCGGAGCTTGCAAAAACTATGGTGCATTTTAACACGGTATTAGCTTTAAATGAGCGAGGGAAGAGAGAGAGAGAGAGAGAGAGAGAGAGAGAGAGAGAGACAGGGAGAGACAGAGAGAGACAGCTATATAGAGACAGAGACAGACAGACAGACAGACAGACAGACAGGCAGGCAGGCAGGCAGGCAGACAGGCAGAGAGTAGAACAGATACACCGAGAAATAGTGAAGGGAGACACACAGAGAATATCTGAGAGAGAGCGAGAAACAGACAGACAGATGAAGTGAAACAGAAAGAGACACTGCGAAAGAAGACAGAGAGACAAACTGGCAGACAGACAGAGGGTGGGACAGAAAGAGACACAGAGAAAGAGAGAGAGAGAGAGAGAGAGAGAGAGAGAGAGAGAGAGAGAGAGAGAGAGAGAGAGAGAGAGAGAGAGAGAGAAATCCTGCAGCAGACTGGAAACCCCTGATGTCAGTTAAATGCAATGTGGTTTTAAACGGACGGGGATGTAACATTTGCAGCCATGGATTTATCAGCCGTGTTACAAGGCCTTGATTCGCGTCGTCACAGATAGCATATTGCATTATCACCAACAGCTACAACCACTGGCAATAGACTTATCGCTTTCTCATATTAGGCAAGTAGACTTTACATTTCACTTGGCCATACATTATTCAGCTGGGGAATATTCCTTCTGTACGGTAAGTTGTGTGTTTGTTGCTTCAGTTTAGTTGTTCATTGTTAGTATCTACACTCGATCATTTGTAGGAAAATTGATTTTGTTTGTGTGTGACATGTACACAATTGAATGTTAATTACCGAGTCACAATCAATAATCTGCAGTGCACACAACCACAACAAAGATAAAGAGGGCTTACAATCATCACCATCAGCATCAACTTCTTGCACTTTTGACGTCAAGCGTCGTGGGAAGGAATAGTTGACGTTACAGTCGCTAGATTGGTGGCATTAGATTGTGTCATTTCGTGTGACTGTACAATGTCTTTGATGTCGTCAATCAATTTTCTTCTCGGAAGTCCTCTTGTTGTCATATCAGATCTTTCTTTTTTTGTAATGTGGGACCTATGCTGGTGATTGATGGCATTGCTTTCTAACTATATGGCTAAACCATTTGATCGTCTGTCTTTCAATTTATGTGGCAGAAGGTGCTGATCCCACTGTCTGTCTGAAAACATCATTTCATACTCGGTCTCGGATAGATAAGTTGGCATCGCTTCTCAAGCATCTCATCTCGCAGGTGTTGATTTTGCGTAAATGTCATTTGGATAATGTCCGAATTTGACAGTGGTAGCATAGGGTTGGTGTACATATGCCATTTATTATCTGTCGTTTTTCAGGAATTGGTATATTTCGATGTTTCAGTTTGGGTGATAGTTTATGGAAACGTATTTAAGCGCACTTGCTTTTTGACATCTGATTTCGATTTTTGTCTATTCTGCATCTTCTGTGATCATACTTCCAAGATATTTGAATTCTTTAATTTGTTGCAGAGATGTGTTATTTATCAATATGTTTAGTGGACCTGGAGATCTGCTAACCTGCATTACTTCGGTTATGGTTGTATTTATATTCATATTGTATCTGGTGCATGTTGAATTCAGCTTATTAATATGATTTTCTAGTCTTCCCTCGTCACTTTTAAACAGGGACTGATCGTCCGCAAATATAATCGCAAATTTGAATAACGAAGACTCAAACCATATATAGTAAGATTTATTGCCTGGCACATTTCGCTGCAATAAATCGGGAAAACACTGTTTTGATTTTCAAAAATCGCAAATATTTGGGGTGGATATGTTGTTTTATCCAACGTAAAGAGTTCGAAATTTCCTGAATCGGTTCTGTCAAGGCTTGCTTCTTTGGATATAATGTCTATGCAGATATTAAATAGCAGGAAAGAGAGAGAGAGAGAGAGAGAGAGAGAGAGAGAGAGAGAGAGAGAGAGAGAGAGAGAGAGAGAGCATCCCTCATTCACCCCTGTATTCACTGAGAACATATTTGATATACCTCCTTGCACAGTAACTCACCAAAATATTATGATATAAAAATAAGTAATCAGTTATTTAACTAAATTACTCTTTTATATTACAAATAAAATCCTTCAATCATTAGCATGAAGATGCAATTACTCTCTCAATCATTACAGTGCAGAATCAACGACATTCTCAATGATTAGATTGTAGAAACAAATTACTCAGTCAAACATTAGCGTATAGAAACAATTACTGTCTCAATCATTAGAGTGTTGAAACATTTTACTCTCCCAATTATTAGCCCGTAGAAACAAACTCTAAATCATTAGCGTGTAATAACAATTACTCTTTCAATCATTAGCGCGCAAAAACAATAACTATTTAAATCATTAGCACTTAGAAACAATAACTCTTTCGATTATTAGTGTGAGGAAACAATTATTCTTTCAATCAATATAGCACACAGAATCGATTACCTCCTGTATCATTAGCGTGTAGAATCAAGTAATTACTTCCTCAGCCATTAGCATGTAGAACAAATTACTTTCTCAATTGTTAGCGTGTAGATCAATTACTCTCTTAATCACTAGCATATGAAAGAAATCAGTTGCTCCCCAAGCGGGGGATATAGGCAAATACTCCATCCTCCATATATGTATCACATTGCATAAGTGTCACACGACGTTCTCGATGATAATATCACGAAGTTCTTACGATGATATCGTCGTGTGATGGTCGTTGTCTAGGTAACGATACTCCTGGAGTGTCAATTGAGCTATCTAACTGTCTTGCAATATAACTCACCCCCGCAGTGCACATTCACCAGTCATTAAACAAGATTCAGTTGGCGCACATAATCCTTTATTACAGAAATAACACAGACCCACGGACAAACGGAACATGTTTATAAATCCAGAACGCAATGTAATCCACCGAAGATATATATATTCCTCACAACTCTACACGCACACATCAATGCCTTCTCACGGCCTGCTGAATCTCAAATTCATAGACATTTAGTCCAGCTACTATCCACGGCTGGATCTCACACAATACGACCCACCCACTGGGTCGGAGCCTCTGCTCTCTATGTAACCCACCCTGGGTTTTTAGGACTGCCTTCACAGCTCGGAGAATCACACAACACAGTTCTCCGTCGACTACCGGACTACCGACTCGTTCGGTGTCTAAAACTCAACTCCCTGAAGTCTCCTGACTTCAACACACAAATACCCTATCTCTCGCCCCATCCACCATAGGGGTTTTTTCTCTACCCTCACTATTTTATTTCTCAGGACTGGCTGTTTTTCTCATCGCCAGGTCAGTCACTTTACTGTCTCCCACTTTCACCCATTCTTTCTCATGCCCGGTCACTCAACTCATTGTCAATGACCCAGCCTTATGTCAATAAGCATTCCTCCATTCTGCCCAAATTTTAACGCGGTGCATAAATATTCGGGCTCATTACAACATTCTCCCACCCCATCCCAACATAATAGTTTACAAATATTCCCCTTCAAAATTAGCATTCACAGACACGTGCTCTGTCAAATATAGACATTAGAGAGATGAAAACGAAGGCAGTTACGATATCAGGTTATCCCGTCTGACAAATTGCTTATAAACTTCGTTCGAACAATATTACCTCCCTGTTTATTCATATTCTTTCTTCTATAATTTAACACAGTTGTATTTAAAAATGTTCAATCCGTGTCTTTCTTTAATATTCTAACACAGTTGTGATACAAGAGAGAGAAACTGTGCCTTTCTTTCATATTGCAATACATATGTATTCTAAAATGACCAATCCGTGTCTTCATCACAGATTTTAACACACATGTATACTAAAATGTCAAGCCCGTGTCTTTCTTCCACATTTTAACACAAAATCATACTAAATTGGCGAATCAGTGTCGTTCTGCTTGGTTTTAACACTACTGCATACCCGAATAGCCGTGCTCCCTGGCCAAGGTGTTAACGACATTGTTCGTAGTCCCGTATATCCACGTGGGGAAAACAGCAGCTGCGAGAATCGGCAGTAGTTCGCGCCGCGATTGTAACTTACCGGGGTTTGTGAGCCGGTCGTTCAGAAAGCAATGGCAAACTACTGAACGTAAAACTTGCCTATCACATCAAAAGCAGCTGAAAATGCTGGTGTTGACTGCAACATCCTCTAAGGAATATGCAACATTAAAAAAAATATATACCCGAATAGGTATTTGAGGAGCGGCTGACCGAGAGGTTAGAATGTCGGATTCTCCTTCGGGAGATCTGGTTCGAATCCTCGGTATGGTGTAGAGGTTTTTCTGTCGGGGGAAAATAGAAAGCTCCAGCCTGCACAGTTAGGGCGACTGCACTAGCCAGGTGACCTTAATTCCTCAGGACCAAGACTGTTTTTGGACTCAGGACCCCCCCCCCCCCCCCCTTTTTCGCCATACACGGCAAGGTACTATATTGGCAGTAAATAACAGTAATGAATGACAGATAAGTGTCTTCCTCCCAAATAGTAATACAACTATAATATCAGAATGACCAGTCCGTGTCTTTATTCCAGATTATAACACAGCTGTATACCAGAACGACCAATCGGCATATTTTCAAATACTGACTGCTGGAACACAAGATGACCAGTGGAGTTCACTGAAGGAACAAACAGGATAATGCATCGACAGATTTATCATTCAGTCAATGAGTCCGCGTGTGGGTGGAAGAAGGACGGACAAGAGAAGTATACCTTCTAGTGATTTTATTTTAATTTTTATTTTCTGCTAGCTTGCTTACTTAATACTCCGAATGAAAGTTGTACATTGGAGCCACAGTAACTTAGTGGCCATCATTCTTGCCTGCTATACCAGTGATCTTGTGTTCGAGAAGTAAAGGCGGCCGTTGTAATATTGAGCACACCAATCGTTCTCTTCCTCTTCTTTTTTTTCTTCTGTCTGTTTCTATCCCTCTCCTCCTCCTCCTCTCCTCCTCCTCCTCTTTCTTCTTCTTCTTCTTCTTCTTCTTCTTCTTCTTCTTCTTCTTCTTCTTATCTCAATACCTCTCAGAACCAATTGTTTTTTTTTCTTCCGATTTCTTCCGTGGACATAACGTCCACGAAATTTTCAATAGTCTTCTCACAATCACTTTAAACGGCCTTCAGCTTCTTCGCCATTCTTCATTCGTCCATAAGTAGCATCCACACAGAAGAACGGACCAGACACAGCGTTAAAGTAAGTGACAATATAATGTTTTCAAATGCGATGGGAGGTCAGCTTTGATAGTCAGTGGTTAGTATGCTTACTTGTCGGCGCAATGCTCATTTCTTAATATCCGGTTTTTTTTAAAGCCAGTGGATTTTTCATACAATTAACTGGGCTACAAGATTTTCCTAGTCTAAAAAGGAGAACCAAGAATCGTTGTGTTAAATGAAGGCGGCCGCCAAGATATTAACAACATCACCTATCGAATATCAAATTGACTATAGGAATTCATGGCTAGCACACTGCGTGTTTTTAAAAAAAAAATAAAATGGTATGAATGCCGGTCGTTCAGAAAGCAATGGCAAACTACTGAACGTAAACTTGCCAAGAAACAATGAGACGCCCTGCGAAGGATAGGCACATAACATTTAAAAACCATATACTTAGTGCACCTCAGTGCGCGAAAATGGTCCATTACTCTACCAATGTGACAGGACGAGGTTACAGCCAATAACCAACATGAACATAATATCGTCTAGTTTATACAAGGTTGAGATTGGATCGGGTCATAATTCTTCTGGCACGGTCTTTCTCCGTATAATAGAAGTCTGCCGCGAATTGCTTACACCCGACGATAGCTGCAATGTTCTGAGGAAAGCTGCACCCGAGGTCAGAACCACGTAAACTAACGCACTACTATCAGAGCGGAAAGCAGGCGGTTTAGCGGTTTCACGGATGTATCTCTACCCTCGACTATGGCCTCGATTTTGTGTTAATACACGAATACGTGTGTCTGACTGTAGCTGACTTGTCTGTTTCATATTTGTAATGTCGCAACGGGAAATCCCGGTGTCACATGTTTACAAGTTTATGATTGCATTTAAATATGATAATTTGTTTTGCAGGTTGTCGGCTTTGTATTGTTACGTTTATGCTAGTTTCATCGCACAATTTCACATAAAAGTGTTATAGAAGAATTCGCAACAGAAAGACAGACAGATAAACATGACGATGACTTTGGTTTTATTTTTAAACACATAGAGTTTGGCTACCCGCTGTTATATTAAATTCATCTCATTGTGACCCCGCTGACGAAGCATGTTAGACGAGGCCGAATTTGGAATTATTTGTTTTTGGAATTGGAATTGGAAATGTAACACTCATGTAATTTATAATGTATATTACACTCACTTCAGTAATGTTACACTCACGTATGTTATATTACATTCACTTCAGCAATGGTACACTCAAGTGTGATATATTTTATTCTCGTAATTTATTTTCAAATCGCACAAGGCCTACTTTGTGTCCATTATACGAGTCCAATGAGGGCAAAATGATTATCGATGAAGATCAGATTTCAAAGACATGCTCAGAATACTTGAAATACCTCCATAACGCAATACGCGAGGAACAGTATGTCATTCCATAAAATTATGAAGGTCTGGCAATTGTGAAGGTGGCAGTTCAGAATGTTCTTAACCATGCAAAAACTGGTAAGACCCGGATCCAAACATTTATTATCATCATCGTCATCATCATCGTCATCATCATCTTCCACTTCTGCCGTCAAGCGTGGTGGGTGTGACATGTTTGATTGAGTTGCCAGAGGACCTAGTTAGTAGTGTTCTCTGGAGATATATCTTGAATAATAAATAACAAGATAAAGGATATGATTTTGCCCGTTTTGTCTAGAGGTCACTCAAATGAGCTAATCATTCCCGCAATAGCCTTTTTTGGAGAACATTTTTCTTTGGCTCAAACCCCCACTGTGAGACCACTATGTATCTACACAGAAATTTATATAAGAAGTAACTAGTTCACCCAAGGCCAGAGAAGATCTGAACTATTAGCGCCTGTACAACTGAGGATCCGTCTCACTCATTATACTGTTGACTGTGTGCTGTTCGTCCGCCACATAGATCTTTTCTTTCTTTATTTTGTCAGTATGACCTATATCAGGTTGTCCCATTTCTTTGGGATTGTAGAACTCAATTATGTGTAGGCAAACTCAACAATAACTGTACATTACCTCTGTTGGACAAGACATCTACATGACAGTTTCTTGACAAAAGTGGGACATACATTCACAAGGAATTGTTTACACCACAATTGTACAAGACAGACATCATGTGATACTTGACAACATCTATACAGGACTTTTCACAATATGTATAACCAACCACAGTACCTAAGACAGTCATCAGAGACAAAACTTGACAGCAACTGTACAAGACATTCTCTTAAGACATGTACTTAAAACACTGGTTCATCAAATACACAATTTATTGAGCTGATGGTGAGTATAGTGATGACCATTGTCCATCTGCTGGCATGTCAATACCTCAATTATTGCATAGAAAATGCATAAAATATGTCACACATGCAGGTTGATAAACAAGATACAACACCTCCCCATTACTCCACCACCAAATAATAAATTCTTCTCTTCCTCCTCTCCAATATCTAACTACACCATCCCGTTACAGTATCGGTACTATCATCATTTCCTGTCTCTTGGGAATTTAGGAAATCCTATCCATGGGCAACTCAAGGAAGAAACTACTGTTCTGGGTCTGTTGAATCCTTTTATCATCAGTAATTGATGTTGGACTAGCTCCAGTTAGCAGCTTCCCCAGAATAAGCTTCATGGCAGATTCATTCCTCTTGAAGGCAAGATTTGGTATGATGATATGGTACTGCATCTCACGGTTGATCAGGCTGTTAGTGAAGGCTGTCACTGGGTACTTCAATAATGACATACAGAATGCCCCATACATTGCAGCTACTCACTTAGCCAGATCAACTTCCCTACTGTTCAATCACATTCTTCAAGAATCACTGTGTGAGCATCCGGCTGGATATTTTCTAAGTTTTGTCTCAGATAAACAAACACTCCAAGTTACCCCACAGTTCTCCATGAATGTAGTTCATAGAACAAGATTTGATGTTAGTCTCAGTTGATCCCTGACTGACTCAAGATCACTATCCAGTTCACCACATTGGTAGTGCTTCAGATTGTGTTATTCTCCCATTTATGCATTCAGCTGTTAAAGAGCTGAGAGAAAACTCTTCTTGATATTCCCACATTTTGATAGGGAGTCACTTCTGGATCTAGGACTTCTGGTTAGAGGTCCCAGATGATATATGGATGCCTCTCCTCCATCCTCCTGTTCTCTGTCAATACAAAATGGCACAACATCTCTTTACATGTGTTAAAAGATGATGTTATCATACACTAACATACACAGATGGAGATGGGGAAGGTTAAGGTTGATGATGTAGTGTATTTCACTCTGATGTACTGTGGGTGATATGTGTTCAATTCACCCTTATCTGTGGTAATCACAAGACCATATGCTGAGACAGGGTAGCTTAAGACAATTACAAGCATGCATGTGGTCTAAGTTCCACCATGTTTGAACCACAGTAGACCTGGGCACAAGGAGGACCAGACACAGTACAGCAATCATTGTGACATAGCAACATGGGACAGGCATTGTGAAGGGAAATGGAAAATAGGCATTTACAACTGCAATATGCAATATGTATTAACTAATGGCATTTACCCAATTAGCAGACCAGACATCCATTCCTATGGTTGTCATGTTGGTGCATGAATGTCCTATTCCATATACACTCACTCAGCAATGCCAGACCTCACCCCTTTTCTCAGACAGATCTGACCCACAGGTACATCATCTTTATCATCATCATGTGCTCTTTCCCCACTGAGTAATTTTCATGTCTACTACAGTAGGTAACAGAAGCTCAATTGCATAACAACTGTTCACATATGCACCAAGCACATATGTGGAAAAACATGTTTAGTCCTTGTAAATTTACATGAGACATACATTATATTCAGCCAACTAAGACACAGGTTCACACACCTATGGTTCTCTTAGGAACTAGTTTATATGAACCATCCAACAGTAGAGGTACCAGTGTAATACTTCAGAGAGAAATGGTATTCTCTTGAGCTTAATTTTGCCACCGAGTATCACATGGACTTAGCAATTCTGGCGTGCCATCACCGTCCTGTTTACATATGGATATGAAGCATCTTTCCTTCCACTAGATGTGAGAGGCTATTTATTAAATCACCAACTCACTCACTCCATCAATCTCAGCGTTTTACAAAGGAACGTGTACATGTTTCATCACTCATTCCAATCCAGACTGCCATCTGTTAACTCGCGAGAGCAAAGGTACAGTTGAGTTAAGAATGAGTCATCCTAGGCATGAAGAATGCACAAGGGGTTTGGGTTTGCGAATCTGCATGAGTGTGCCATACATTCATCAAGCATACGCAACCAGTCACATCAAGGGATTGATATGCATTTGGAGTATACAGCGTGAAAGACGTGTCAAGGTTGAAGATGCAGTGTTCAGAATTCTGGCGCACAGAAGTTAGGTTTTCCACTTTCACATTTTATTCATAAAATACTCATACATTCTTCTCTTTCGTTCACTAGGTCTAGCCACAACTACAACATTAAAGTATGCTTTAAAGTGGTACCTGCTGTCCAGAGAACAATATATTATTGAATCTTTAAGGGCATTGTTGGGTCATCACATCACACTAGCGACCGCTCCCGGTGAGATTCCCGCTCCTACTAATTAGATTTTAAAATATGGCCCAGGAATAGCGTGGGCTCATTAATTATTAACCAATCAAAAGACAAGCGCATACCGCCGCCTCCCCCAACTCGTTCTAGAACATTCGATCTAAGAATAGCCCTTATATTTGGGATGGTCCCCGTTAAGACTTAAAGTATCTTTATGAAATGTGTCGGACTGGGAATGGGGAATTCTGTTCCATCATGCTACAGTGGGAAGGAATAATTTTTCTGAGAACTATTCTGAGAAATATTCTGAGAACATTCATAATACGTCCGATAGAAATTATCAAAATTCCCACAACGTTGTTTCATTGACACCTCAAAAGGTTTTGTTAAAGTAAGACATGTCGACATGCTAAAGATGCTTGTAGATCAACATATTGATGAGAAAGATCTTTGAATTGTAAACTAGAAACAGCAAGCTGCCATAAATATTAATAATGAACCAGGTCAATACCATCTTATCATGTAACTGATTCAAAAAACATTCTGGCAAAAGTGAAGACTGGCATGCTTCGTGCAGAATGGCATGCATCGATTTAGAGGTCTCGGGTTGTGACCATTCACTGGATCTTTTCTCCATGGCACTCTGGTATGGTTAGACATGAACAAGCAGCCAGATTGGCTGATACCGCATCACAAGGAGTGATTTGATGTATGATAAAGCAGATGTGGTAAAGGCTCTCTGGGAAAATGTGAATAATGCAGAAGAACAGATAGACTATTATGGTTTAGAGCAGCAGCAGGTGGTGGGCAGAGGATTTGGGCGGCAGTTGTCATTCAGAGTTAAAGCAAGATGGACATACAATCAGATTGAAATGGGCGCCATAAGTATTTGAACTCTTCGCTGGCTGTTGAAGATGAGGACTGTGCGCTTATGGGAATGACCCGAGTGTAGTGATGTCGGTTCTTGACTCAACTCAACTCAACTTAACTCTGCTCAACTCTACTCAACTCAACTCAGCTCAACTCTACAATCTGATCAAAAATGTGTGAGACAGGGAAACGCGATGTCTCTGGGATGTTTCCTCCTATTTAGTGAAAACAGTGTTAAAAGCATATGTGATATGAGAGGAGTCGCCATCGGAGAACACGAGATCAATAATATAAGATATTCGGATGATCCAGCCATGATTGTGCACAATGAACACGATCTGCATCATTCACTAGATATGAATATTGATTTCAAAATCATAACAACAGAGATGAGATGTCGAAGAAGAATTGCGGGAGTAACAATAAAAGACAGTTATAGGAATGAGGAAATTAGAAGACCATTAGGTCTGAAACCAGTCAAGCACTTCATTAAAGCCCAACAGATTTTGGCCACCTCACAAGAATGCCCTAGTGCCACAAGAGCCACATTGAAGAAATATAATGGATACAGAACAAAGGGAAGACCACTTAAAAGATGGATTGATGGTATCAAGAACAGCCTTAGAGACATGAATACCAACTTATAAAGAACATTAGAAAAATAAAAGATGTATACATCTCTCATCAACACTTCCCTGGGATAAATGGAAGAAAATATGGGGAAAAGGGATGCTGTACATTGTGAGCAATTAGGGTTAGAATCAAACTGAAAGGAAACATGGATTATAGTAGTCTCCAAGAAAAAAGGAATACCACAGTGTAACATCTAAGTAAATTCTGACAGAAGATGCCTTTCATAGGCTAGAACCAGAGCAGCCATGGAAAACATACTGATCAATAAAAAGCTGTCATCTCCAGTGATAAAAAGCTTCAGAAGTGTGGTTTTACACAAGAAAACCTAACACTCCTTAGACAGTCAACACGAGTAATCTTAATGTTTTGATAAAAAACTAAAACACGAAGACAACTTATTACAAACATACAAAAGCAGTCGTCCTTTTGTGGTAGCATTATGAGCAGAGAAAACCTGGAGCATCTTGTGACAATTGTAAAGAATTGTGGAAAGATGGATAAGGACGACAACGAGATTCTTGACATTCTTTAGTCATAACACAGAACAAGAAAGTTATTTTCATATCCTTTACAGGACAACTCCAACATTTATTGGCTGTTCGTGATTTATAGGCAAGTTTAGATTTCTAGTCAAATCACCCGCAGCTGTGTTTCAAACGCGGTATGCGCGATTTCGAATTGCGCCCGTAACCCCCTTCGACACAGAGCCCGTATAGCACTGACAACGTGGATTTACTATTTGGAAATCACAAGATGTGGAGACACAAGATACCCATGTCAGTTGTTATTGAAAATTACGCTGACCTCATTAATATTATTCTCAATTCTTTTATATTACATTCACCTCATGTTTATTACTTTCACATTATTTATATTACATTGACGTCAATTTACTACATTCTTTCAATTAATAGTTTTTATTTAAAACAACATATGTTAACCTCATTAAAATTATTCTTACCTCTTTTATATTACATTCAGCTCATGTTTATTACTTTTATCTTATTTATATGACATTGACGTTAATGTATTACACTCTAGTAGTTAACACACACCTATTGTATATTTTATACACTTCATGTATATTTTACTCTCCTCTTTTCAACCTTTTCGTGATTGATTTAATTCTGCAGCTTAAATGTGCTCTTATACTACAAGCAAAGTATTTAATTATAACACTCACAATCACTGTATGTTTCATTCATTTGTGATTTAATGAACTGTTGAAGTTTAGTCAAGGTACATCATCGATATATTTTATGCCATACAATTTTCAGTTATCTACCCTATTGCAGGTTCCTGCTCGTTAGCGCACTTCTGGCCATCTGTTTCAGCTTGTGTGGGATTGCGATGACTTTAGTCGTCCACATGCAAGAAAGAAATCAACAGGTTTGTACATACACCTGTTTCTATCACAAATATAATAGATCACCATTGGATGTCACAGTATTATGCTTGCTTGCTTTAAAAACAAAAATTTCAAATTCGGCCTCGTTCAACCTGCTATTTTCAGCTGTGGTTATTGTTGAGGTCCGTGGTTTTTGTTGGTTTATTCACTCTGATTCTTGTCTTGTGCGCTCTTACGAGTTGGTCCTGCTCCGGACTGGTTTTATCGGCTTTTGTGTCTGTGACGTCAGCTGGGGGGGGGGGGGGGGGGGGTGGCGGCTGTCTTATATGCCCGTCTCCTCTGGTGGTGTCTTTTGTAAGTGAAGGCTGTTGGTTCGTCTGGCTTGACTAGTTACAGCCCTTATAAGGACTTTTTATTTGGTATTTTTGCCTCCTTTTTGTGTATTGCATGTAGAAGCGTTTTGATGTTTTTATTTTCCTCCTTGCGCCTGTTTTCACTTTCCATTTTGAGTTTCTGTTGCCTTTCCATTTCTTCCTCTGCGGTCAGCCATGGGATCATCTCTCCGTCTTCTATATAGTACTCGTAGTCGACCTCACAGTCATAGTATACATCTGGGTATTCTACCGGTTTCCTGAGTTTCTTAGGCTTCTTTTTTTTTTTTTCTTTCCAGCACCTTCTGAATTCCTTGCGATTGTGTTCCTCAGTCCTTGCCGATTCTAGTAGCTCCTCCAAGGTAGGTTTCCGGGACCTCTCCGTGTCGTGATCAGGGTGCTCATCTCGGTTTTATTCGGATGTCGGGCGGGATATTGGTTTCCCCTTGTATGTCTCGGGCGTCGTGGTTGGGATGTTGGCTTTAGCTTGCGATTCAGGCTCGAACTCTTGGTTTTCATCTTGCGGTGTCTCTGTTGTTTCTTGTATGGCTTCTGTTGGTTTGTTTTGGAAAAGTTCCATTTCAGCTTTTTGCAGTTCTCGCTCTGATTTAATTATTTGAAGGATTTCTTCGTTCTCCTTCTTTATAAGTGTCATATGTTCCACACTTCTTGCTTGCTGTTTTGATGGATCTCCTTTATTTCAGCCAGCAGTTTCTCATTGTCGTTGGACCCCTAATCATGACTGTCCGGACTTATCACATTCCAGGATGTACTCGAAAAGAGGCGTTTTGTATAGTGACTACAGTTAAAACAATTCTAATGATATAGTTATAATACATTTTTAGTGTTTTATCTTGAGGCAATAAATGCACAGTAATTAAATATAATATGAACGCAGATTACAGTCAAAATGCCACTGATGGCACCTAACTCTAGTGGCTTAAACATAAAAACGTGCGACTAGAGTTAGGTGCCATCAGTGGCAATTTGACTGTAATCTGCATGCATATACTAGACTTGTACATAACAATTACCCTACTAAGAAGGTCATTTTTAGTTATTTAAACTAGAGCTCAAAAACTGATTACATTTTTGGAATCAGCAACACAAAAATACACAAGAACATCTATAACATTTAAGGCACCAAAATTTGTGTAGACCAGTGCTATCACAGTTTTCGAATTTAATTTGTTTTGTTTTTTTAAATAAATAGCTAAGCCACATTCTCCCCTAATTCATTTTACTTGTTCCACCAGGTGTTGTAACTCTTGCTCGCTTTCTTCTAGTAACGCTGTATCATTAGCATACCTATGATTATTTATGAATCTTTCATTGATGTTAAGTCCAGACAGTTCTCCAACTTGTCAACAACAACAAAATTATTTCAGTATATAAGGTGACGAGACTTGTTGACAAAACGCTTGCCTGCTGTAATCCTCTGTTTATCTCTATCGACGATGAGTAATTATCAGTAATCAGTACTGGGAACAAGTGGTAACAATTAGATACGGAAATAATTATTTCCGTATCTATTAATAATTGATACCACTTGTTCACAGTACAGGTTACTAATACATCAGATGTCCATTCCGCCTATTTGTGTATACTTCTTCTTCTTCTTTTCGTTCATCCGGAGTGTTTTTTCAGATGTGATTGCGGTGTGTCTGTTATGCGCCCTTGGGCCGAAACCCGTAGGCCAACACATCCGGCTACAGCGTGCTTTTTTGACCAGGTAGCATTCCTGGGAGACTCTCACTTTTGTGGTGCTATCTACAACCCAGCTGGCCAAGTTGGAACGGTCGAAGGCAACGGTCATCCCTCAAAAGAAGGCAGGGACAGTCCATAGCATTTTCCGCCATCCAAGGTTGCTTCCATAGTTGCAGGGCCGACACATAGCGCCCTGGATCTGGGCTCACCGAGGGAAATCGTCACGTCCTGCTCATGGCTGCTTTAACTCCTCACTTCAATATATTGGTCATTTCGTTTGCCCCGGGCCATTCCCGCACAAACCAGACAGGTTTGCAGACGGCACCCACTCAGCGAGTTTTCGGACATTTGCTTGTCATTGCGCCCGTCAGAGCTGTTCGAGGCACGACAGACATTCGGAAAACTACCTAGTCAGAGCTGTTCCGAACAAGAGCGGCATTTGGAAACTAGGTAGTCAGAGCTGTTCCTAGCACGAGAGACATTCGGACGAGACATTTCACTCGGACGTAATTGCGTAGTGTCAATTTTTAGTTTGCCACCCGTAGGACGACACTTCCGGCTTCCGGCGGGCATTTTTTAATGAGGTTAGCCTTCCTCTCGTTGGAGACAAGTTAGACTCTTATTTCGACTTCCACACAGCAAGCTTTTCCTTTGGTCTGCCACGTAATGGATTCGCAAGCCAGGTGTTCCATTTCGTGTCATCGAGACAATTTTCCACCTTTGACTACACTCACTCCATGAGTACGGTTAAACACTTTCATCGGAACGTGCGACCGAGGTGTTTTTCCACATTTTAGTACTCGCTCACGAGGTAGGCTACATGTGCTGCCGGCTCAGCACCTTACCTCCGTACAGCAGTGAGCGAGAAACGGCCAGGCCCTCTCATCCGGGGATCCCTCATATCCCCCAGCTGAGAGCCTTCGGGCAAGTATCTGAACTGGGCATGTAGCGCGCCCAGTATCTCGCCTCCATTTATCGGTGGAGGCGTTTGTGTAGGTATCTGGATCAAGATTTGTGCTTCGTGCGCCGAAGCTTAACTTTTGACTGCTATCCTCAGCCTACCTGCAGAGCAGCAGGTTGTGTCTCTCTTAGTCTGGTCCCTATCCCATATGCTGTCCGATATGTAGTTTTTCATCCATCGGCAAGCACATGGGGTCGATGGGACACGCAAGCTCCCCCACCACGGCAAGGTGGAGACACATCGGGGGAGAGACAAGCATATGACTACTGGCAGGATCAACCAGATATCTATCGGACAGACGGACTATTCACGCACACGCAAGCCAAGAGTAGCATCGCTAAAGCGCGCCCTCCCGGTACAAGGTGATGCATGCAAAACCACTGGACGCCAACTGACGAGCTTTCAAGCTACGCCGGCAGGACTGACCGCAATATATACTGTGTATACTGAAGGCGTGTAATTAATCCTTCATGTGGTACTCTGTCAAAAGTGTTCTTGTAGTCTATAACACACACACGCGCACATCACACACACACACACATACACACACACACACACACACACACACACACACACACCATATATATATATATATATATATATATATATATATATATATATATATATATATAGCAGAATCCATGGGAATATCGATATATGAAGCCCATAATCGGGCACTCTCACGATGTTTATACTTCACCTCGACACCGCAAGGTACAAGAGGAACATGATGAGATGAGATAAGATAAGATAATTCTGTGATAGTATCAATGGCAAAGTTTAGTAAGAATGTTATCATTTCCGTTGTTATCTAGCCAGGACCTGCAACCTTTCACTGTTTCATCTGTTTACTAGACTTCTCTACTTCAGCCTTGAGTATGTTTGGTCCATTTTTAGTATTACAGTGTTGGTTTATCGCCCCTGTTATCCCAGAATAAACCTTCATTGTATTCAGGCCTTTTTATTCTTTCATTCAGTAGCATGTCCTTTGCAGAACCTCGCTCCCATAACAATCTTCCGGAAAACCTCTCGATCATAAGCAAGATGTCCCGCGTCCGATACACCCATCTGGAGATCATCCGCCACATCCTGCGCCCATATTCTCTTTGGCCTTCCTCTTCCTCTCTTCCCAGGCATATTTTTTGTGTGCATATCCTTTACAGGACATCGCTGTCAACATCAGCATCTTTCAGCTGATTGTTGATTTCTTGGCAAGATTACGCTCAGTAGTTTGCCATTGCTTTATGAGCGGCCGACTCACATACCCTGTAAGTTACCGACGCGATTCGAACCACTGCTGATTCTCACTGTCGTCACATTACTTACGCGAGTATACGAGATTACGGAGAAAATTTGCTAACCTCTAGGCCAGGAAGCCCAGGCATATACCCCTCCATTATTGTTCTCTTCTAACTTTCGTGGCGTTTCGCGTGCTTTTTACTCAGTTTTTTTACTCAATTTATCCAGAAGAGACAGGATCAGAAATGACGAAATCAGGACTAAAGTGGGGGTTATAGTTGCGCTGGATTTTATTAGAAGGCAGCAAGTCAAATGGTTTGGTCATTCAAGCAGGTCACCAACTAACAGTATACCACAACAAGCAATGATATACAGACCAGATGGAAGCAGAGGAAGTGGCAGACCGATGGACAGAGGGAATAACAGAATCCATGGGAATATCGATACATGAAGCCCATAAGCGGGCACTCTCCCGCTGTTTATACTTCACCTCGACACCGCAAGTGACATGAGGAACATGATGAGATAAGATTAAATCAGATCTCTTGGCAAGTTTACGTTCAGTACCATGTCATTGCTTTCTGAACTTTAGCCTATCATATGTATTGTTTACTTCGACCAGATATAACTTGACTTATGCCTAGTCGTTTCAATGTTATTAAATCTACTTGAGGCCACCTCGATGCCCATATTCCTTCGTTTGTAAGTATTATTTGTAATTTTATAATTAAATGATTGTGCTCAACGTTGTGAGCAGAAAAATGGTATGATGTGAAATTTTAAACATTGTTTTAAATCTATTTGTAATCATAATGTAGTCACTTTGGTTTCTCTTTCTATCTCCTGTGATTGTTTCCTAGGACAAATGTTTTACAAACAATAAGATGGTTTCCTTCACAAAACTATATCAGCCTATCTCCTCTGTTGTTTCAGGTTCCCACACTATGTTGTCCTACAATCTGCTTATATTTCATTTTTCCAGCCTTTGTGTTCATGTATCCCATGACTATTAGGAGGTCTGACGGTTTTACCACTTTCAGTGTTTGTCATATAGATGTATTAAACAGATCACGAGGATTCCATTCCCCCACCTATCCCCTTGGTATTTTATGAAAAGCCCATCTTGCTCAGATTAGAACAAAAAACCACCTATATCAATCAGTGTACACTGGAAACAGGTGACAACGCTAACACTTCCGATGCAGTTCTGCATCAGTTGGTGATCTTAACATCCCTGCAGAATCTAACATACAAATTATGTACTTATAATGTTCTGTATCTGTTTTCCAGTCAGCTGTACTAACTGATGCAACAAAATCCCCGCAGGTTGTAGCGAGTGCACTCAATGACATCCCCATTGCGTGTGTGCCCTGCAAGCGGTTGGTTACGGACACCAACGACAGTCTTCATACTGATCCCATTCTTTCCAAGTTGTCCGTCATGAGGGACGAGGAAGGTGCTAACAAGTGTTGTGCTTACAACTCTGAACAAATATCGCTTGTTTTTGAACTAGTAAGCTCTACACGTCATCTTCATTGTCACCATCACCATCAGTGAATGTGTGTCATTATCACCACTAAGATTGTTATCACCGTCATCGTTAATATCGTCATCTCAACATAATTATCATCATGGACTGCATCATTTCTCCCACTAATGTTATTACAATAATTATCAACTTTATTATTGAAACTGCTGTTATGGTTGTTAACACCATCTATATCATTATTATTATCAGTATACTATCTTGATTATCATCATATTAATATTGTTTTTGATTATTATAATCCAATAGGCAATGAGACGGGAGACAATTCCAGGTAAGTGCTGCAAACTGGTGGTGCACTGTATTCATCTGTGCTTACATATGTCTCACCAATGTCGTCGTCGCATTCTGTGAGCTCATTTCCTGCCACGTAACTTGACTAACAAGACACAAAAATTAGATTGCACGATTTATTGCCTGAGGGGTTAACGTCTTTCTCCGTAATCCGGTATACTCTTGTGAGTAACGTAACCTGCGCGAGAATAGGTAGCGGTTCTCGTCGTGTTAGTAACTTAGGGGTATTTGAGCGGGTCGCTCAGAAAGCAATGGCAAACTACTGAGCGTAATCTTGCCTAGTACATCAACAGCAGCTTGTATAGTTTATGCGACTTTTAATGCATTTCGAAAACTTCTGTTGATGAGAATGTGTCTTTAGTCTCAGGCACTGAAAAATTGTGTTCACTTTGTCCTAGATGTCGCATTAATATTTAAGGTCCTAATTGACATTTTAACCACACGAGTCACCGTAGACATTAGTTCGGAGACTTAACAATGATATCCATGAAACACGTGAAGGAAACATTACCAATCGAGACCGTATCCCAGCATGTCTGTGTGTGATGTGCTCAATCATGACCTGGTATGCTCTCCACTGCTCCTGTACCGGTCTTGCAAACCCTTATTTCATTTTTTTTGTTCAATGTAATGTTTTCATCTTCTCATTCTTCTAATCCCGTTCTTATTGCCTTGGTGTAGGCACTGTAGTGTCTTCCTTGTGTTTAAATGTTGTGTTTTGTGTATGCATTTGTTTATTGATGAAGGCTGTTTGTCTCAACGTCTTATGTTTTCTGTAATTGTTTTCTGTATAGCTGCATTACATTGTGTTATTTTATATTGCTTATATTTCCACAGCTTTACCGCAGTTCATATTATTTTATTCATACTTTAACTGTGTAATTTCAGAAAGCCTGTTAGAGTTTGATCCAGCTGATTTCTCATTTAGTCCAGTGTCAGCTCACAAACGACTGTATCCTCCTGAAAGAACGAATAATGACTCAGGTACATTTAATTTTTTTTTTTTTTTAAATAACAGGAATTCTTAATCTGTTACATACTACAAAAAGAAATGATGCTGGATGGACTGAGACGACGGCATGCAGAAGCATCATCAGGAGAGGTGACCAAGAACACCAAAGACCAAGATTTGTGGATAGACATGAACGCCCACGTCAGCTGGCAGGGCACACATTGAAATGATAAGGAGAAGTAAAGTAATTATATGACTCCTTTCCATGTGGTATATTGGGTATATGGTGCAAGCCCTATATGTTTAGACCTGTTGGAAAACAATGGCCTATGTTATCACTATCACCCGAGGCCTATTTGTTTCCATGTAATAACCTCAAATGAAGCTGAGTCGACATGGATGGCAGATGGCTGTGAAGATACAAACTGTCTTGTACCGTACGGTTTGGTACATGATGCTAGAGGAGGATTATATTGTAGAGAAGAAGAGAAAGGAGAAAACATGATGTGGTAAACAAGTGTGTCTTTATGCATAACCGCATTCTAAATTACTTTCTCTATGGGCAGCTGGCATTTGAAACGACAAATTGGACGTTGGCAGCTGCAATTCAAAGATAATGCAAGCGAGACAGACAGAGCCCACAAACTGGGAGGGACAGACCTGATACTAATCCGTGAAGATGTACTGTAAGAAATCATCTTACCACGTCGCTCGAGGATTCCTGATCATAGAGCGAATCTACCCGTTGATAGAAACCATCGAATGAGGCTATTGATTAATATTTATGATTGATACAACAACCTAGCGACTTAGTTTTCCTTTTGTTAGCTAAGCATAATCGAAGTCAATAAAATCAAACGATAGCTTCCATGTAATAGAGTCGCTAGCCAAGCGTTCCATTTCGTGTTAGTGAGACGTTTTTCACCTGAATTTGCAGGCGACATGCACTCAGCAATTCTTTCACTTCAGACTTCCACGTAGTGAATTCGTTAGCCAAGCGTTCCATTTCGTGTTATTCAGACGGTTTTTTCCACCTTTGACTACGCTCACTCAGTGAGCTCTGGTGCAGACTTGCATCGTAACCCTGCGTGTGATTGTGACGCTTTTCCACCTTTAGTAACGTTCGCGCGGTAGGCTACATGTGCTGCCGGCTCAGCACCTTACCTCCATGCATCATGGAGCGAGTAACAACCAGGCTCTCTCCTCCGGGGGTCCCTCTTATCTCTCGGATGAGAGCCTTCGAACAAGTATCTGTGCCAAGCATGTAGCGGCTTAGCATCTCACCTCCATTTTGCAGTGAGTGAGTATCGGCCCGGCTCTCACATCAGTGAGATGTTGACTTAGAGGCGTTCAGTCATATCCCTTAGCGGAAGGTTTTAGAATATGTGTCAATTAGTGGCATCGTGCGCCTGATTCGGTCTTTGACTGTCTATCCTCAGTCTACCTGCAGAGCAGCAGCAGATTGTGTCTCTCTTGGTCTGGTCCCTATCTCAAGGCCTGTCCCACATACAGTTGGGCTTCCGTCGGCAGAGCTCTTGAGGTCATTGGGACACGCACGCCCCTCTACCACGTCAAGGTGCAGACACATCAGGGGAGGAGGGGGGAGGTAAAGGGTTCAACCCTTACATCGGACAGTTGGACTAAAAAATGTTGACCTCTCGTCTTTGACTTGGGGACATAAATTACAAGTACTTCTGAAGCTGGAGTGGTTTCGCCTTATGGCGAGAGACGCTGTTAATAAGGAAAGCTAATTCTCACGCATAATTCAGTCCAGCACTACTAGAAGTAGTGTTATGGACTATGCTTGAGTTCAAAGCGAGCGAGCCCCGAACAATAAAAGGATCACCTAAATATATAGCAGGTAAGTTAGTGACAGACCCTTGTATATTCCTTAATACGCATGGATATATGGTGCTAAACCCTTAATTTAATTGACCATCCGGCACCAAGTGGGTGATGTGGTCAGTATCACACCCGCCAACTGTACCTCTCAAGACATTTCCTGGTACCCATGTCAAGCTGGGTTAACTTGGGAACCCAGGTCAATTTCATATATCTGCCTCCATGAGAATCGAATCTGCGATCACAGGGCCGACAGGCGAACTTCTAACTGCCACGGTCCCCGTAGGTTTATAGTGTAGTAATGTAATGACTGATGGTTATCCCTGGATGTTTTGTTAATTTCAGGTCCATACTTTCATGACAAAGATCTTGTAGTGACCCATTTCCAAAAGGGCGAGTCTCCAGGGGAGCATGCCCGCGGGGTGGAAGTTCAAGAGGATGGGTTATATATTCTAACCAGTGGTCGGTATTACATCTATAGCAGCATCCACGTCAGGCCTGAATCTGTTGAAACCTGCAAGGAGTTCAAGTTTCAGGTTAGAGTCGCCATCACATTCGAGTATTGTGTTGTTACACCAACGGTAACTCTCAACTTTTAAGTTAGAGAAGGGATATGCTTGTTAGATTCTTCTTCTTCTTCTTCTTCTTCTTCTTCTTCTTCTTCTTCTTCTTCTTCTTCTTCTTCTTCTTCTTCTTCTTCTTCTTCTTCTTCTTCTTCTTCTTCTTCTTCTTCTTCTTCTTCTTCTTCTTCTTCTTCTTCTTCTTCTTCTTCTTCTTCTTCTTCTTCTTCTTCTTCTTCTTCTTCTTCTTCTTCTTCTTCCTCCTCCTCCTCCTCCTCCTAATCTCCGTGTTCTCCCCATATTTATTGTTTATCAATGTCCCCAGTTCTCTCCTCCGTGTGTTGTTAGGTTTCCCCATATTTAACTTGCTCCGAGGGATTCAGTGAAAGCACTTTCTAGTTATACTAATAACAGGTTGTCTAAGTTTGTATCCTATCCAGTCCTGGGGTCCTCACCTTTTGATTAGCTAGAATGAGTCGCGGAGTGCGTAGAAAATCGCAAACACACAAATTGACTAAGAAGCTCGACGGATGAATTTAAAAAGCACACAGTTAAAGGCGAATGTTTCAACTGAACTTTTTATCAACGTAAAACAAGACTAAAATGATTAGAAATATATAAACGTACAACACAGGTATTTACTTCCTTCCTCCCAGGAACAGATCTTCTAAGGAAGTACACATTTACTAGGGGAAGCCATTAAGTAACAGGAGTTTTATTATAAACTGTATGAAGTGCAAGTACAACGAAAAATCTTGTTTAAGGACACAAACTGGCTCTTAGCTGAAGATCTGTAGAAGAACGGTGGTTCAGTAAGAAAACAGTTGTGGGAGTCTGGGAAGAGTGTATGAATAGGTGGAAAGATGCAGTGGAAACAGACGTTGTCTCCGATTAAGAATAAAATGCAACAAGCAAGAATGTTGCTGGAAAATCGCGATGCCTATCTTTTTGGATATCAAGGGCCATTTATTGGTATATTTCCAGGAAACAGGATAATACCTGATACAGTGACATGCTAGTGAGCAAACTGAAGCCTGCGATACGATTGAAACGCTAGGAAATTATCTCAAAAGGAGTATTGTTTGCACGACAACGCCCGTCCTTATACGGCTTCGCATACAGTGGCTACACTACGTGCTCTGAAATTTGAGATCTCGAAACCTCTAGCATACAGTCCAGATTTGGCGCTATTGGCCTTTCACTTGTTTGGACCTTGAAAGGACATTTGCATGGCCAAAGGTTTGCAGATGATAACGCGGTAATGGAGGCTGGTTTCAGGTCACACCAGAAATCCTGCTCCAAAAAGGCATGAACAAGCTAATGGACAGTGGATCAAGTGTGTTGACAGGCAAGGTGACTATGTTGAGAAATAACTTAATTTCGCAGGATTGTTTAAAAAAAAAATAAACCCCCGTGTATGGTTTGGTTGTCATAGAAGTACAAGAGAGAAGTAGAGACTAGAGGACACATTAGACCAGTGTTTCCCAACGTGGGGCCCACGCCCCACAGGGGGGCAATTCGATTGTTAAGGGGGGCAATTCGAAAATGGAAGAAATCGACTGGATATAACAAAACGGGGAGACTTGAGACTGAAGTTAACTAAATTGGAACCTGACATAAAATCTCTTTGCAGCAAGCATCAAACTAAAGGATCTCACTAAATTTAAATAATAATAATTACTAATAATTATAATAATATTGACAAATCTTTCATTAAAATTATTGTGTACTTGAATTGCAGTTCTCCATTATCTTCTTCTTCAGCATTCCGAGCCATTGAGGTTCTTTGCTGCACATACAAGCCGTCTCCATTCGTCTCTCTGGTTGACCTTCTCTTGCCAGTCGCTGATTCCAAGTGCTTGTAGGTCTGTATGTATATCATCTCTCCACCGTCTTCTTGGTCTACGGTCATTTATTTCTTGAATGTAAGCAAGTTTTGTTTCCCTATTATCTTCCATTCTTTCTATATGCCCCAGCCATTGCAGTCTATTAGCCTTCATGATACCAGTGATTAGCGGGGACTTAAACAGATCACAAATGCCTTGGTTGCTTCTTCTTTTCCACTCTCCACTTTGTTGTATTCCTAATGGGCCCAAAGATGCATCTTAAGACTTTGTTCTCAAAGGTTTGTAACAAGGCTTTGTCTCCTTTAGTTGTACTCCAGGTTTCAGAGCCATACAGCACAACTTGTCTAATCAGTATTTTGTATATTGTAGTTCTCCATTATATGTTTTGAAGGGACGCAGAGGTGTTTCCAAGGCACCAGGGCCGGGTTATATACTGGCCAAGACCTATTGACACGTCCTCGTCGAGCGTCCTGGGCAACAGGTCCCTTCGGGGTCCTGGCTAAAGTCAGTAGGATCGCCGATTCCTCCGAAGTCGGAGAGTGTCTGCCTGTGCGGCGAGGAACCACCAGTCTGCACACCAATAAGCCAGACATGGGACAACGGATACTCACGCAAAACTCAGGTCCTGTATGACATCACACTGATGTTGGACAACAGGATGCCTTCATCCGACATACAGGACTTCGCGTTGGAGCTCAAGCCAACGAACACAAGCAAGCAAGCAAGCATATGTTTTGAAAATTTACTTACGTTTGCTCAATAATTTCCTAGTGATTTCTTCCTTCTTCTTCTTTCGTTCGCCTGAAACATGTCTACAACTGCAATGTCGTCTCTTGTATGAATCTAACAGTCTTTTTTAGTTCATTCAGCGGTCCATAGAGTTTATCTTCCACTGTTGTCTCTCTAGGCCAGAAGGTTTGCCTGGATATGTTGTAGTTTGGGCAATCCTGGAGTATGAGCTCTGCTGTCTGCGACGCCAAACCACATGTGCACATTTTGTATACAATTTTGTATACAATTGAATTTTGTATACAAGTGGTTGCGTAATCTATTGTGTCCTGTTCTGAGGCGCAGAAGAATGACCTGTTCTGGTCTGTCCATAACGTGGTAGTCGTCTTGAGTAAGGTTTGGTGGCTTTCTGATTGATTTGATCATTCTTTTCTTTTGGTGGTATGTAATAGGCACATCAGGTTGTTCTTCTGTTGCTCCTTCCTTAGCCAATCGATCAGCTCTGTCGTTTCCGGGGACTCCACAGTGGGATGGTATCCACTGTATGGTGATCTTACGCTGACTGCTAAGTTCAGAAAGTAGTGTCATCAGGACTGGCAATTTCCCAGACAGGAGCGCCTCTATTACGGATTTTGCGTCTGTCAATATCACTGCAGGTTGTGTACCATGGCTGGTATTTTGTAATTTTTCTGTGGCTATCTTGATTGCCTCAATTTCAGCATCATAGTTATGGCAGTACTTTCCTGTTGGAAATGTATAAATGATTTCTTCCTAAAACCCATCATTCAAGTTTCTTTAGTGAACATTTCAATTTTTGAATATTACAAATAATGTATATGTTTTGGGAGGGGGGGGGGGATAAGAATTTTAGAAAAGCTTGGGTGGGGCATAGCACAAAAAAGGTTGGGAAACACTGCATTAGACCATCATCGTCATCATCAAGTGTCATGCGGCTGGCCTAGGCGTTCATATCTATCCACAGATCTCGGTCTTTGTTGTTCTGGATCAACTCTGCTGCTGATATTCCTCCATGCCATCGTCTCAATCGATCCAGGATCATTTGTCTTGATTGGCCTCTGCCTCTTTACCCCTCAATCTTTCCAGTCGTCAAGATGTTCTCCAATACCTCTATTCTCATCACATGACCAACTAAAGCAGTTTGTCTCTTTCTTATAGCTGTATATAATGTTCTAGTTTCATTAGCCTCTTTCAAGCAATCGTTACTAGTTACTCTGGCAGTCTGAAAGGTATAATTACAATCTCCGATTCGAGCCTGTCAACCTCGAAATGACGACAACACCTCGTTGCGGGAACAAGTGTCACTTCGACGCATGACTAACTAGACATCCCATGCGTCGAAGTGAAATCGTGTTGGTGGCTGTAAGGCAAAAGATCTACAACTTTTGGAAACTGCAGTAATAGAGAGTGCAAAATAGGACGTTTCTTGAATATTAAAAAAACAGAATCAGTGGTTATATCAACAAAGATAATACCAGCATTTTAAATAACTAAAGAAGAGAAAACGCTTAACCAAACTGATAGATATATATACCCAGCTGCAATCATAACAAAATATGGAAGATGCATATCTGAAACTAATAGCAAAATAAATTAAGCAAAAGCTGCATTTAAAACAAAAACGAAAAGTATCATATGCAGTAAGCCACTATCACTGAATGTCAGAAAGAGAACTCTGAGTTTTTATATAGAACCTGTCTTACTTTAAAGAAATCATGGAACGTGACTGGAATAAAAATTAAGAAGAGCTTAACAGCAATGGAGACGTGGCTTCTAAGACAAATGTTGGGAACATCTTGCGCTGCTAGAGTAACTAACAATGATCGCCTGGAAGAGGCTAATGAAGATATAGTATTGTTTACAATTATAAGAAAGAGACAAACACCATTCGTTTGTCACGTGATGAGAAGAAGGGAGTTGTAAACATTGTAGAGATCAGAAAGTTCAGTGGAAGAACAGACAGACAGACAGACAGACAGACAGACAGACAGACAGACATACAGACAGACAGACAGACCAGACAGACCAGACAGACAGACAGACAGACAGACAGACAGACAGACAGACAGACAGACAGACAGACAGACAGACAGACAGACAGACAGACAGACAGACAGACAGACAGACAGACAGACAGACAGACAGACAGACAGACAGACAGACAGACAGACAGACAGACAGACAGACAGACAGACAGACAGACAGACAGACAGACAGACAGACAGACAGACAGACAGACAGACAGACAGACAGACAGACAGACAGACAGACAGACAGACAGACAGACAGACAGACAGACAGACAGACAGACAGACAGACAGACAGACAGACAGACAGACAGACAGACAGACAGACAGACAGACAGACAGACAGACAGACAGACAGACAGACAGACAGACAGACAGACAGACAGACAGACAGACAGACAGACAGACAGACAGACAGACAGACAGACAGACAGACAGACAGACAGACAGACAGACAGACAGACAGACAGACAGACAGACAGACAGACAGACAGACAGACAGACAGACAGACAGACAGACAGACAGACAGACAGACAGACAGACAGACAGACAGACAGACAGACAGACAGACAGACAGACAGACAGACAGACAGACAGACAGACAGACAGACAGACAGACAGACAGACAGACAGACAGACAGACAGACAGACAGACAGACAGACAGACAGACAGACAGACAGACAGACAGACAGACAGACAGACAGACAGACAGACAGACAGACAGACAGACAGACAGACAGACAGACAGACAGACAGACAGACAGACAGACAGACAGACAGACAGACAGACAGACAGACAGACAGACAGACAGACAGACAGACAGACAGACAGACAGACAGACAGACAGACAGACAGACAGACAGACAGACAGACAGACAGACAGACAGACAGACAGACAGACAGACAGACAGACAGACAGACAGACAGACAGACAGACAGACAGACAGACAGACAGACAGACAGACAGACAGACAGACAGACAGACAGACAGACAGACAGACAGACAGACAGACAGACAGACAGACAGACAGACAGACAGACAGACAGACAGACAGACAGACAGACAGACAGACAGACAGACAGACAGACAGACAGACAGACAGACAGACAGACAGACAGACAGACAGACAGACAGACAGACAGACAGACAGACAGACAGACAGACAGACAGACAGACAGACAGACAGACAGACAGACAGACAGACAGACAGACAGACAGACAGACAGACAGACAGACAGACAGACAGACAGACAGACAGACAGACAGACAGACAGACAGACAGACAGACAGACAGACAGACAGACAGACAGACAGACAGACAGACAGACAGACAGACAGACAGACAGACAGACAGACAGACAGACAGACAGACAGACAGACAGACAGACAGACAGACAGACAGACAGACAGACAGACAGACAGACAGACAGACAGACAGACAGACAGACAGACAGACAGACAGACAGACAGACAGACAGACAGACAGACAGACAGACAGACAGACAGACAGACAGACAGACAGACAGACAGACAGACAGACAGACAGACAGACAGACAGACAGACAGACAGACAGACAGACAGACAGACAGACAGACAGACAGACAGACAGACAGACAGACAGACAGACAGACAGACAGACAGACAGACAGACAGACAGACACAGACAGACAGACAGACAGACAGACAGACAGACAGGCAGGCAGGCAGGCAGGCAGGCAGGCAGGCAGGCAGGGCAGGCAGCAGGCAGGCAGGCAGGCAGGCAGGCAGGCAGGCAGGCAGGCAGGCAGGCAGGCAAGAGATATTATGCTGCATGGACTGAGACCGTGTCTTGAAGGGATCTCATCAGCAGAGTTAATCCAGAGATCATAGGTCCGTGATTTGTGGTTAGATATAAACGCCTACGCCAGAGGGCAGGGCACATAATAATGATGATGAGGTGATTAAATTTTTATTGTTTGCAAGATTCAATGACTGCAACACAAACATTGCATTTATTATTGTTTGGTTTTCATTAGAATGCATTATCTTTTAGTCGTATCGTGTGGCGATGGTGATCGTGACTTTCCACACCGCCTGTCTCGTGTGTTGAAAGTCATTTCTGATACCGATGTTCCCGCATGCCATGATGTCAACTTCTCATAATCTTCTCCCATAATCTCCCCTTACCTATTTTCCTCTCCAGTTTTACAGTTGTGACAACAGAATTGCAGTATCCACTTAATCATTTACGTATCTGCTAATTGTCCACGATTCGCTTCGGTACATCAGGATTGGCTCAATACAGCTCATAAGACCTCTTTTCCCCACCTTGTTGAACAAAGATACATTGCAGAGAATATTCCTCGCCTTGTGAAATGTTGTTTTGTGCTTGGGCTATTCTACATTTAACTTCCTTAACAGATCTTCCATCTGCAGTTATTACAGTACCCACATGCTTAACTACATTAATTTGTTTCAGATGGGTTCCATTCACTTTGATGTTACACATTAGAATGGGGTAAACGTTATTTAACATGCTGTGTTTATTTTAGCGTTACACTTTAATTTCTCATGACAGTGAAAGTAATAGATTCACACTATATTAACATTTTCCCTTAATAGGTTGCGTGTAGTTAACACTGTGTTAACATTATCGCATATTAGGTTATAGTATAGTTAATAGTGTGATAACCTTTTTGTGTGTTAGGTCAGAGATTAGGTAACATTGTGTTACGTTCTTGCATATGAGTCTACAAAGGGTATACAATTATAAAACAAAACCTAATTGCATATTAGAATGGATGTTAAACTGTAAGGTGTGGTTAGATTAGACTGGTGATAAACATTTACGTGACAGGTTATTTTTATGACCGACTAGTCCCTACACAAAAACAATCATGCCACTGCTGGGGTTTTAGCTCGGACCACTGTTCTGGCAGGCAAGCGTGCAAACCACCATATCAAAAATCCAATCAAATATCAAAAAAACAAATATCCAGACGTCAACACCTCGGGGTAGAAGATCAACAAATATGGCGTTGAGCATCCAAACAACAAAACTATTCTAATTAACTGTAGAAAGGAGAGAGGATCGATGAACATCACAGTAAACGGGGAGATACTAGAACAGGTAACAAGTGTCTCCTATCTTGGACACGTAATAACAGATGATGGTAGAAGTGAAACAGAAATCTAACTGAGAACTGAAATGGCCAAAAATGTTTTCAACATCATGAAATCAGTATTAAAATCTAAAGAGGTTAACAAAGCATTCAAAATTAGAATTGTTAAATGGTATGTATATTCAACACTACTATATGGCACAGAAGCCTGGACAATAAACAAGCAATTAGAAGATCGGATTGAGGGTATATGATGTGGAGATGCAGAAGAATTTGTTATATTTCATGAAAACAAAAACAATCAATTACAGAGGTTCTAGAAAACATGAGAATAAAAATAGAGAGTTATGAAAGAAATAAAACAGAGGTCAGCGAAATATGTCGGTCACATTAAAAGGCGTAACACTGATAAAAACCACACTGTAGGGTAAGTTTGAAGGCAAGTGAGCAAGAGGTAGACAATGATACATCTGGAACGATAACATCAAGAAATTGACGAACAGCAGCCTGACAGAATGTGCAGTCAATGCGAGAGACAGACAGTATTGGAGATCCAGTGCAGCCAACCTTCATTATGGAGACGGCACTGATTGATTGACTGAATAGAACAAGATCAACCAGCGGTTAGAGCGTTCTACGCGAGAACATTTGAATACAATGCGAGATGATGACCCGGGAGGAGTGAACTTGATGGAGTAAAAGAGACATTGAATAAATCAAATTTGACGTTAATACGATCAGTAAGACAAACGAAACACACACAAACATTACACCTGCCTCCCCTCTGCGAGGCTTCACGACCAAAGCGGTAGGACAAAAGAATAAGAATAAGAGAATGGGCCATTTGTTGTATCATCAGCATCCACTGCCTTACCGGTTGGCGTGAGCGATCATACCTCTCCATAAATTGCTATCTCCGACGGCATTGATCAGTTCGTTTGTTAACTCCCTTCTGTACCATGACACAAGAGTGTCAAGAATTTTCTCACGCTGCTTTCGTTGTAAACACACTCGGAAAGAGCATTTCTGGGTTTACGTCAAGTACAGTAAGATCTGTAATGCTACGAAAAGTTGAATGTAATATTTGATTTACACAGACATGGGGACATTACATCTTTAAAATTACCCAGGACCACCCAGCAACACCAAGCTGCATTTTAAGGTCTGCACAAACGTGCTGTGATGAATGTGCAGGGGATGACGAAACTAATTTTACAGGTTAGTACTAACTGTTGATGTATGACCTTTGCTATGTCTAGATAGGTAAGTGCGCACTGTTGAGGCACAATCTTGACATAGTCTAGACAGGTAAGTACACACTGTTGATGTACAATCTTGACATAGTCTAGACAGGTAAGTGCACACTGTTGATGTACAACCTTGACATAGTCTAGACAGGTAAGTGCACACTGTTGATGTACAACCTTGACATAGTCTAGACAGGTAAGTGCACACTGTTGATGTACAATCTTGACATAGTCTAGACAGGTAAGTGCACACTGTTGATGTACAACCTTGACATAGTCTAGACAGGTAAGTGCACACTATTGATGTACAACCTTGACATAGTCTAGACAGGTAAGTACACACTGTTGATGTACAATCTTGACATAGTCTAGACAGGTAAGTGCACACTGTTGATGTACAACCTTGACATAGTCTAGACAGGTAAGTGCACACTGTTGAGGCACAACGTTGACATAGTCTAGACAGGTAAGTACACACTGTTGATGTACAACATTGACATAGTCTAGACAGGTAAGTACACACTGTTGATGTACAACCTTGACATAGTCTAGACAGGTAAGTGCACACTGTTGATGTACAACCTTGACATAGTCTAGACAGGTAAGTACACACTGTTGATGTACAATCTTGACATAGTCTAGACAGGTAAGTACACACTGTTGATGTACAACCTTGACATAGTCTAGACAGGTAAATCAACACCTTACCATAGTCTAGACAGGTAAAGCATACACTAAAATACACAGTGAAAGTAAAGGGCCTGTAACAAGCGTGAGAAACGGGAAAGGTACACGGCGAAGTCGCAGAGAAGTTTCATCAAAATTTCCAGCAAACGGATTAGTCCCAAGATACTGGGATGGTATTTCACGCGCATGTCAATATAAATCAGCAGCAAGCAAGTAGAATATGTCACGGGGACAGGTAACAAAGGAAAAATGTAGCAGGGAAGATTCCTGGGAGTCTTTAGTTAACGGATCAAGAGTTAACTAGATTCTCACGGGGGGTAACGAACGGGCCCAATATAGAGAGAAGGAAGTGATGCGCCGAGGGTTGAGTCTCGGAACAAGTTGAGAAACCTAGCCCAGAGTGAGAGGTGTGCAAGTTCAGGAGAAACTTGGCCCAATGGATATATTCAGTTAAGTTAGTTATCGTCCGACTAATTGAGAGTCCGTCGTAGTAGTTTATTGAATAATAATAATATAAAGGCCTGTAGAAGGTAGTATTGTATTCCGACGGAGCGTGGAACCATTATGTATATCGGTTTTCTGGCTGTTCCGGAGCAGTTCATTCTCATCGTGTTCTTTTATAATTAATAAAGATAATGTGTGTGACCGCGCTCCGTGGCGAGATGTTACGAAGGCAATTCGTAATCCCGTATACCTGGGTTCAAAACACAGCGGTGCTGGGTTTTTTTTTCGAAAAAGGTATAGGTGCTAGTCGCTCAGAAAGCAATGACAAACTACTGTACGTAAAACTTGCCCAGGAATCACGAACAGCCAAAATGCTGGGGTTGATTGCTACGTCCTGTGAAGGACATGCAACTAAAATATTGTGTGTGCGCAAAGCGGTGTACTCCAGTACATAATAGCTGTTCATAAGTATTACTGCATAGCATTCATAAAGTCATACCCTAGACACAACCACAGCTACTTCTATCTGTTAGCAAGGATTGTGACAGGGCCTTTTAACAGATTCGGTGCCAAACAAAACGTAGGTTTGGACTAAACAAAAATGGATGGTGGAAAATGGAAAGTAGGGGTGTGTCAGTTATCACTTAAAAGTTGTTAATAAAGTAGTCGACACGTTGTATTATATATCATATTAAAGGGAGTTGCTTAGGGCAAATTACTATATTTTTTCCGCGTTTCCATCCTGTTTCAGGATATTGCGGTCAACATCAGAATATTTAAGCTATATGTTGATTCCTAGGCTAGATTACGCTCATCAGCACGCCACGACTTTCTGAGCGACCGGCTCCATACTCTCATAAGTCACTGGTGCGACTCGAACCGCTTCCAATTCTCGTGCACTCACGTCAACCACGATAGTATTCGGGATTACGGAGAAAGCTGCTAACCTCTCGGCCAGGGAGCCGGCAAATTACTATATTGATATTTAAAATATATTCTGATTTATAAGCCCATGGCAGTTACGGGAAGTTCGAATAAGACGATTTATTATCCCATGACACTTAATCAATTAACACGTATTAAAGCGTATAAGGCATAAGATGCTGATCCGCAGTCTCATATCCCAGTCGGCACTCCAGGGGAGATGTGGTCAATACCAGGTCGTCCGCGATCACTTCCTTAGACATATTCTACTACCATTTTCGGCTGGATCCATCTGGCAACCCAGATCCATAATTTTAACATCTGCCTTGTTGCGTAAATATGTACAGACAAATCAATGAGCTTACAGGAAGAAAAATAAGAATAAATACAGGGTGTTTGAAATCAAAAACAGGAAAGATATTATTAGAGGAAGGTGCTATAATGAAGAGGTGGAATGAGTATATAAGAGAATTATATGACGGAGAAAGGGAAGAATTAACAAAAGATAGTAACTTTAAAGGTCCACCTATTCTGAAAGAAGAAGTCGCTGACGCTATGAAACGTATGAAGAAAGGAAAAACAGCTGGGCCAGATGAAATCACAATAGAAGAATTAGAAGTATTGGGAGAATTTGGAGTAGATATATTAAACAAAATTTTGAATGATATTTACAGTAGTGGATATTTACCCAGTGATATGCTGAAATCTGTATTTATAGCTATACCAAAAAGACCAGGAGCAATTGATTGTGAAGATTTTCGTACAATTAACCTTATAAACCATATCACTAAGCTTCTACTCAGAATCATAATGAGAAGAACCAAAAAGAAGATAAAAATGGAAATTAGTGAAGAACAGTATGGATTTGTGGAAGGAAAGGGCACAAACAATGCAATTTATACATTACGGACACTAATAGAAAGGTCAATAGAGAAACAGAGAGACATATATTTGTGCTTCATAGATTATACTAAGGCATTTGATAAAGTAAAATATGATGAACTGATTAAAATGTTGGAAGATATCAACATTGATGGAAAAGATTTAAGAATAATAAAGAATGTTTACTGGAACCAAGTAGCAGCAATTAAAATTGGAAATAAAGAGGGTAGTTACGAACAGATAAAACTAGGAGTACGACAGGGGTGTGTCTTGTCATCAGATCTTTTCTCCCTGTATAGCGAGGTAATAATGAGAGAGATCAAAGAGATGCCAGGAATACTAGTTGGAGGTTATAATATAAATAATATACGCTATGCAGATGACACAGTATTGGTGGCGGATAATTCAACAGACCTACAACAATTATTAAACGTTGTAGTAACAGAGAGTGCAAGGAAAGGACTATCCTTGAATATCAAGATAACAGTAACAATGGTAATTTCAAAGAAAATGGTGACACCACAATGTGACATAGAAATAGATGGAAAAATCCTTAACAAAGTGGATAATTTTAAATACCTAGGGGCATTTATAACATCAGATGGAAGATGTACAACAGAGATTAGGAGCAGAATAGGGCAGGCAAAAGCCGTATTTCAGAAAATGAAGAGTATCTTGTGCAATAAGTCACTATCACTGAATGTAAGAAAGAGAATGCTGAAATGCTATGTAGAACCAGTTTTGCTGTATGGCAGTGAATCTTGGAATGTAAATGAATAAAGTAAGAAGAAATTAGAAGCAACAGAGATGTGGTTCCTGGGACGAATGTTGCGAATTCCTTGGACAGCCAGAGTAACTAACGACGACTGCCTGAAACAGGCTAATGAAACTAGAACATTATATACAACAATAAGACAGAGACAAACATCTTTCTTCGGTCACGTGATGAGAAGAGAGGCATTGGAGAACATCGTAACAACTGGAAAGATCGAGGGGAAGAGAGGCAGAGGCAGACCAAGAGAAATGATGCTGGATGGATTGAGACAGTTGCATGGAGGAATATCAGCAGCAGAGTTGATTCAGAAAACCAAAGACCGAGATCTGTGGAGAGCCATGAACGCCTACGCCAGCCGGCTCGGCACTTGATGATGATGATGATGATCCCTTTTGCGTATTCGAACCCCTGACCACTAGGCGACAGGCAAGCGTCTTGACAGTTAAGTGCACGTAACAATTACAATATAGTCGAGACAGTTAAGTACAAACTGGTGATCTACAACCACGATATGGTATGGATAGCTAAGTAGACACTTGTGATGTACAGCCATGATATGGTATGGATAGCTAAGTAGACACTTATGATGTACAGCCATGATATGGTCAAGAGAGTTGAATACACTTGTCTAGTTCACGTGATAAAATCAGCTTACTCTGTAAGTAGACGTCGTTTTCGTGACTTCATTTCCTCTCCGAAAACATTCAAGGTTGTAGTAACACCGCTCACAATAATATTATGGTGTTTTTGGGACTATTTCAAAATGTGGCCGAAACTAACATTCTCCAGGCGATGTCTGTAAATATTATGTTGTTGATTCTGAAAGTAGTTGAATGCCATATAATGCACATAATGATTGAATCTGTGAACAATCATAGAATATCACAACCTCTGTGATGGGTTAGCATTGTCGAATGGATAAGAGAGCTCGTTCTGAAACTTTCGGTGTCCTAATTCAGAGGCAGTGGCATCAACTCCTATGCCGGTCAGCTGGATTGTAATGTCGACTTCTGGCCCTTGGGGACGTAAATTACAAGTACCTGAGAAGTCGGGGTGGTTTCTTTTGATAAAGAGAAACGCTGAGACAACTAATCCACATGCACAATATCAGTCCAGTACACTAGAATTAACAGCACGGTTATACACTACATTTGAGATCAAAGCGTGCGGGGGAAAAAAGACCAACACATAATAGGTTTTATACTGGCCAAGATCTACTAATACGTCCTAGCCGTGCGTTCTGGGCAACAGGTCCCTTTGGAGTCCTGGCTAACGTAGTAGGATCGCTGATTCTTCCGATGTCGGAGAGTATCTGCCTGCAGGGCGAGGAACCACCAGTCTGCACACCAATAAGCCAGACATGGGACAACGGATACTCACGCAAACCAACAGGATGTCTTCATCTGACATATAGGACTTCACGCTGGAGTTCACAGCCAGCGAACGCAAGCAAGCAAGCATTTCATACCCATAAGTCATCTAACTCTCCCAATCATTTTGTGGCTAACACACAATTTGTCTTTGTGTGTAATGTTTTAGCGTGTATTATTTTTATTGAATTCATATACCATATTAATTGCTATCTCTTAAATCTTCCTTGAGTTTATCTTTTAAAACAGATTTAAATCAACAAATAACAAATCAACGTGTGTATGTATATCCATTATAATAAGTTTTGAAGTGTCATGTAATAATTCCTATATATCTGTCCTAGCAAGTTTTAAATCATTGTTGAAGCAAAAGTTCAGATTTTAAGAACGTCTAGTCCCAATTCTTAATCCATCTAAGATAAAATTCGTTCATTTGTTCAAGTATTTCAAGTCCAAAGCACTAATGTTGGACAAGTAACACATGTTGATGATATCTCAAGCACAACGTGCACTTGACCGTGACATCAGGAGAAACTGCACCAGCACGTCATGCCTTCTGTCAAAGACTCGATAGTACCACACCTCGTGAAGCCATAGCACAGTTGAGTAGACACTCAACAGACCACGTTTGCCAGCAGAGTGCGATGTGAGGTAACACGCACGAAGGTGAAGGTGACCCCGCGTGGTGTGTAACCACGGGAGAGAGGTTAGGTAGACGGGAGACTGGACTTGAGGCGTTCACATCGTTTAGAATAGCGTTAGGAGTTTTGTGTTCACTAATAGATAGAACTAGCATAGGGTTAGCAGTTTGTGTTAGATAATTCTGTGGCTGTATATTGTGTATTGCATTAGCGACTGTTTACCGCTTGTAAGCGAGCCAACGGCAATAAAATGGACCATACATTTTGCCTCCCACACGACTTGCAAGTTGTCTTGTATGGGTGTGTGAGAAGTACCCGTTGAGGCCTGTCAGTTGAGTTGTTGACAGGCCAGGGTAATTGTGGTGTCAGAAAGTGGTGCTTGGACGAAAGCGCCAAGCTATACCCACAGTAAAAGGGTAATTGTGGTGTCAAGAAGTGAAGCTTGAACGAAAAGTTCAAGCTAATCCACTCATCCACGGGCTCGAGACTAGGGTTTCATTTTTGTAGTAACGATAATTTGTGCAGACAGGAGAATTTGCGAGCTAGAAATATGCCTATCGTGACAAAATAGTGTTTAATTGTGTTTATGATATATTTATTGAATAAAATCATGTATTCTTCGAAGCTGTAAGTATTAATATTCTTATTTTCTTATATTTATTCATATATTTACCAATTTATTCTTGAATAAGCACCAAACATGATTCACGGCGCAGGAATACACAGGCAGCCGACAATATTGATTTTTGAGATCTAAAAATAGCGCTGCGCGATGACGTAGATTGATTGACAGACAGTTGTTCTGCGTCATTAGCATAAAGCAGTCGAGTGTTTACAAAATCGCTTAGCGGCGGCCCGCCTGAATCTGTGCTGTATATTGTTTATTATTTACTTATTTAAGTTACTAAATGAATATATTTATTTGTTGACACATTATTATGTTATTTTGATTTCTTTACAAGCATTTATTCATTTTTGGGTCTATTTTCTCTTTGCTTATCGTCACGATGGAACTATTTTCGGGCTAAGCATCTGATACTTAGCTGCACAACGTTTACAGAAATTAACTAGGTTAGTAACGAAAGGCAATTATTGTTTAAAACAAAGACAGGACATTGACATTAAAATTAATTAATACATATTCTAGGTGTTCGTAAGTCTGTCATTGTCTAAGTCATTGTCCTTAGTTGTCGAGTAAATCATATCGTTTAGTAGGCGTGTTTACTGCTGCCCTATATATCAGAGGGCAAACAACAGCTGTGCACATACACCTGTGGGCCAAATACCGTGTGCTACGTACGAAACGTGTCGCCACCCCAGTGTACCAAACAAGGTGACCTGTGTCAAAGGAGCTTCGTTCCCACATTAAGCTGAGTACACTTATATATTTTGTCATGCAATTTGATTAATAGTGCATCTCTTTTCAGCTTGTAACGCGTTGACATATTTGTATACTCTGTTTTTCTGCAAGATAAATCTGGGCAGGGTAAAAACAGAAAGCACAACTGATAGTGATCAGATAAGAACAAACATAACATATCAAAGATAAATAACTGATTAAAGTCATCATTGCCTATCACTGTTAGCCAAGTACTAAAGTAAGATGGCAACTTTATCAGATTTCATAAAAGCAGGCAAAGAACTAGAATTAACAGGAAAAGAACTACAACAATATGCTGATCAGAAATTTAAAGAAACAAAAGAGGAACAAACACGAAAAGAGAATGCGGAGAGGGACGAACGCGCACGAGAAAGAGAACATGATAAGGAGATGAAACAAAAACAATTAGATCAAGAGAAAGAATTAAAACAAAAGGAATTAGATCTAAAGCAAAAAGAGATAGATGAAATGGCAAGAGTTAAAGAAAAACAAATTCGGGTAGAATCAGAGACACAATTAAAGATGAAAAGCATGGATGTAGACTCACACGCAGAGATCTCTGCCACTAAACTAAGAAGTCAACAAGAGGAAAATAAGTTCAACAAATACAAAAATATTATCAAACCATATTGTAAAGAGGACTCCATATCTGCCTGGACAGAGAATGTAGAGTATCAATTTAAATATCACCAAGTTCCTTTAGATATGTGGGCTCCGATTTACATGAAGAATCTAAGTGGTGAGCCCCTTAAAGTAATAGAGTCTATTCCTATTGAACTTAGATCTAGCTATCAATACATCCATGATAGGATTATGCAGCACTTTTTACTTGATGCCCCTGGGTATCAGGTTCAGTTCTCAAATTTAAAACCTAAACCTAGTGAAACTTTTATAGATTATTTTTCAAATGTGCAGAGTGTACTAAACAGGTGGCTTAAAGCAGCTAACATAGGAAAAGACTTTGATAGATTAAAAAACCTAATAGCTATGGACAAGTGTATATCTACTATACCTTCTCCTTTTGCTAAGTTTTTGCAGCAGTCGGACATTGAGAACATCGAGCAGTTCGAAAAAAAAGGTTCAGCATATTTTTCTTCTAACAGAGAGATTTTTAAGACCTCAAGTGACTCTGAGATAGTTTCCTTTGTCAAAGACCAATCAAAACACTATCAGGGTAACAGAAAACCTTTTCAGAAGTATGATAAGAAAGACAGAAAAGTTTCCAAATGCATGTACTGTCAACTAATGCACGACACTTATGCTATGTGCGACAAATCGCCGAATTATCCGGCGCATCTTGAAAATGTGATCAAGAAGCAGCAAAGCAAACGGTCTGCATACAGGCGTGCAATCAAATGTTTTTTTTGTTCCTCTTATGGCCATTATTCTAATAAGTGCCTTGGCCGCCAACGTTTGAAAGCTAACAACGCTATGTTGATTGACACCTCTTCAGATAGTGGTAGTGAGAATGAGTGTGAGATTGAAAGTGACTTACCAACTAACCAAGCAGAGGATGTGTGTGCTGCTAACGATATATTAAGCTTTGACAGCTGTGAACGATGTCACCAATTCCATGCAGACGGAATACTGGAATGTGGACATACAGTACCATGCTCATCTGAGAGTGTGAATGCAGCATTAGCCTCCAGAGGCAAGTTAGTGTTCCACAATGCAATGGTCAATGATGTACCATGCCAATGTTTGCTGGATAGCGGCAGCACCCTTATTGGTCTTCGAAAGGAACTAGTGAGTCCGGGTGATTACACAGGTGACACTGTGAAATGCCGAACCTTTTCGGGTAACGTTGAAATTTACCCTTTGGCAAAAGCCCGTATTGATTCTCCTTTTCTTTCCGGTACCTTTACTTGTGCAATACTTAACAACCCTTGTACAGATTTAATTTTGGGGTGCTTACCTCAACTGAAACAATGTACTAGTGAAGAAATAGTTGCATGGGAGAAATTAAATGCAGCTAAGGCAACAACCAGAGTTGACACTTCAAAACATCATGACCCATTGCAAAATGAGACACTACTAATGCTTTTTCCAACCAGCACAGATGACAAAAACACACAAAAACTTATACACCAGCAGAAATCTGATTTTAATGTGTCTCCATACTTAAAATTGTCAAAAGGCAAAGCCAAAATGACCAAGAATGCATCTTGGTTCGTTAGACGTAATAATGGCATTTCAACTACATGTCATATTACTAGTAACCATGAACAGGTGTTACTTGAACAACATCAGTTAGGTGTGCTAAACAATGCACACAAAACACCATGTGCGAGTCATCGTGCATACAGCAATGCCAGGCCAAGTTTTTTCAATAACATAAAATTATTTTGTCATGATCTATTTGCTGGTAATGGCTGTCATCAATTGATACAAAAGTTGAAGGGTAAACATCCTACAGCTGAAATACAACCCTCTACACTGGCACCCAAGCCATTTGATAGAGGAAGGGTCAGTTCTACCACAAGCACACAAACAAATGTGCGAAAACAAGTAATCTGGAACTTGATCAAGACAGATTTAGGCTACTTCCATACAAACGAAATGGCAAGGACCATTCAAAGTAGCACATAACCATGGTACATGTTGACTATGAAATATCGATAAACAGACACTTAGAGATATTCCATGTCAACATGCGAAAACCTCACTTTTCAAGACAAGAGACAGAAGTAGTGACAGACGAACAGATTGCACCAACACCAAGTGATCAGACGACAGACATACACAACGCAACTACACTAGTTAGTGAGACTGGCAAATCCGACGAGGGGCATATATGTAGTGAACTTATAGAATACACATGAATAAATCAGAATACTGATGACTGGACAATACACCTACTGAAACTGAGACATGCCTTTGACAGAGTGCGACGCTTCGGTCTCACTGTCAAACCAGCAAAGTCAAATTAGGCCTAAAATAAATTCATTTTTGGGTCATGTCATTTCTCAAGTCCAACTGTAGACTGACCTGAAAAGTAGTACCAAAATTATGAATCTGACCATGTCTAACAGAAAGAAACAGGTCAGAAACCTTTTGGGATTAGTAAATTACTCAGAAATCACAAATATATTTTCCAATGTCTTAAAATCTTCTGGAAATGAAATGTGAAAGATGCATTATTAATTCCTGCATTGTCAAAATTGAAGATCCTTTTTTGTAAATATTCCAATCCCTCCGCTTGCCTAATCCTAGGCTCATTTATTATCTTAGGTCATATGCCAGCAGAATCTCCATCACTGCAGTACTAGGCCAATTTTTTTTTTTTGAGGGCATCTTCCATCCGCTTTGCTACGTGAGCAGTAAGATCACACATGCTGAGTCCAGGGATTCCATATCACAGTTGCAACCCTAGGCTTCATCTATACGGTGAGAAGGCTCCATCGAGTTCTGACGGATGTTCACTGCATTGTCCAGACCGACAACTCCCTGATCACGGTCATACATAGTGGTGTGCATCAAAATGACCGGATATTCAGGTGGTCACTAGTTTTACCATCTGGGGTAAAAATACCTGAAATCCAATAGTTAAATGTAGACTGATGGTTGGTACATGAATATCTGATAATATAAGATCTAAAATAGCTTACATACATATCCACATTGTTGGTGTAGTCATGTACCAAAACAATGAACTATCATGTGTCCGTGGACATCAGATTAAGAACTGTGCTGCTATACTTAGATACCACCGTGTGAACTAGGACAGCTCATTTCCAACTAAGCTCCATTCCGGTGTATCATATATATGAACCGCAGAAAACAGTGTCAGAACAGTGCTTAATTACAGACACGAAAAGACAGAGCTACAACACCAGCGAACTCTACACGTGCACTACCGAGAGAACATTAAGATGACTGTGTAATGTATTTCAGATACCCAGGCAAAGTGTGTGGTTATATTATGCCTATACAACCATTGCACATACATGAAGGCAACTACTAACCTGTGTAAACCAAATACTATGTATATAAACTTATTGTGATATGTAATATAATATTTTAAGATAGTGATAAATTAGATGTAGGTTAGGAACTATAACAGTTCTCATTTATTTTAATAATGTAGTTAGTACAGTAATTAACCCATTAAAATTAGATTAGAATATTAGTTTAGACATAAGAATAGTTTATTACAAGTTAAATTAAATTTATGATATGAAAAGTACCATTTAGATTGTTATATTTCACTTAGTTTCATTGTAGTTAGTTTATTCCATCTTAATGAAACCATACCATCTTTCAAATATTACCATTTATTAGTATCATCATTTTACATCATAATAGATTAAAAAGAGTAGATAAGGTAACATACAGCATTTACACCAGTTAGATTAAGAACATCACTCATATAATTCCTTTGTGCATTTAAAAACATTATTTAGCATAGTATTTAGAAAAGTACATAAATTGTGGTCACATAATCCATTTAATTAAGGTACATAACTCACATCACAACAATTGCATTTAAATAGTTAGATTACATCACTTAGATTAGAAAAAAATAAGAAGTAATATAATCATATAATTAACATAACAAATTTAATAAATTTAGGTAACACATTAAATACTTAGTTATAGAATTAGAATGGTATGTTAGAATGTAAAGTTTTCGTTAGTGAAATTGTGTTAGTGTGAATGTGTTGTCTGTAATATAGTTTAGAACTTAGATTACAGTATTTTGGGTTTCATAACAAGTGAATGTAGTCACGAATTAGTGTTATACACCTGTTTGTGGCCACATTGAACCAAATTATGACACTCAAAAAAGCTAACATACATACACATAGAATTTATAAATAGAGGATAGAAATTAGATTAGTAGATTTATTACATCCAAACACACAAACAAACAGAAAAACAAACATATAAATTGCATACACTATTTGTAGATCAAAGACAGATAACTATGGGGCCAGGGGACATAATAGACAACGAAGAACTAAATTAACAGTGAAATAAAGTCTTACGCGCGGAAGCGAAGGAGGTAAAGCCTGTCGCACACACTCTTGTAGAATGGTTGTTAAATATTATATGGGGGACATGAAATAATTCATGTGTTGACCCTAAGAAAGTCAACTTTGTATGGGTAGTAAGTTAATTTACTATGTGAGGGCAGGTCTTATAAGACAACGGTCCGGTTCAGACATACCTCTGATAAATATAATATAGCATGTGAGAAGGGGCTCACGCCAACCAGTCAAGTTTGTGGCGATTGCCAGTAGCCAAGTAAGGCTTTGCTACATTGTGACAATAGTTATTAATAGTCTATTGGAATACCCAAAGCCAGGTTATCTAGAGTCTTTGACAAAAATTAGAGACACTAATTTTTTGTTTAGGAACCTCTTGCGTCACAACCAATGAGTGAAAGTTGATGACGCAACACAAGAGGGGTGGGTGTGTGTCAAAGACTCGATAGTACCACACCTCGTGAAGCCATAGCACAGTTGAGTAGACACTCAACAGGCCACGTTTGCCAGCAGAGTGCGATGTGAGGTAACACGCACGAAGGTGAAGGTGACCCCGCGTGGTGTGTAACCACGGGAGAGAGGTTAGGTAGACGGGAGACTGGACTTGAGGCGTTCACATCGTTTAGAATAGCGTTAGGAGTTTTGTGTTCACTAATAGATAGAACTAGCATAGGGTTAGCAGTTTGTGTTAGATAATTCTGTGGCTGTATATTGTGTATTGCATTAGCGACTGTTTACCGCTTGTAAGCGAGCCAACGGCAATAAAATGGACCATACATTTTGCCTCCCACACGACTTGCAAGTTGTCTTGTATGGGTGTGTGAGAAGTACCCGTTGAGGCCTGTCAGTTGAGTTGTTGACACCTTCCTTTATTCATTCCTGTTGGTATCAAATACCACTGGGGTACACAAGTACTACTCAACACATAGAATCGACAACTGTACATCCACCACCTGCCCTCCTCTTCTGACGCCCATTGTGGCCCACTGGGACATAAACCCCCAGACAACTGACTCAGACCGTTTCATCCTTAGCTATTCCATGCAGCTCTGCCCGTGTCTTACCAATATTATTAATTGTTGCCTCTACTTCTCCTCTTCGTAAGTGTTTGGGTTTTCTTTTATTTTGTCTGCCTTGTGGATTCTAGACAATGCCCTTTCTAGCTCAGCTATTCTCAATCGTAAACTCATTGATTGATTGATTGATTGATTGATTTAGGAACCGACATCACAGCATTCGGGACATTCCCATAAGCGCTCCGTCTCCATCCTCAGCAGCCAGCGAAGAGTTCCAACACTAATAGTTCCAGTAGCAATCTGATTATATGTCCGTCTCACCTTTCCCCCGAGCGCCGAGCGTCGGCCAGATCCCCTCGTCACACCTCGTTGTCTCATTCTTACCAGACCATGGGGCTCCATCTGCTCCTCCGAGGTGTACACGTGCTCCCACAAGGCCGCAACCACGTCTGCCTTGTCATGCATCAATACTCCACCAAATTTTGCCGAGCCAGCCAATCTGTCTGCCTGTTCATTCCCCAGCACACCGGCATGCCCAGGAGAAAAGATCCAGGTGATGCTTACTACCCGTGACCTCCGAAGCGAAGCAAGCCACTCTGCACGAAGCCTACCTGTTCTCACCCTTCTCAGCATGCTTTCTGAGTCAGTTACAATCACAATGTGTGTATGTATCGTGTTTTCTATCCAGCGGAAAGCTGCACTGACCGCCTCCACCTCCATTCTTAAGCTAGATGTAGTGTTATCATACGCCAGGCTCTCCTGCACCAAACGCCGACCATTAGTTTTTGCCAAGAACCCCCAGGCACTTCTCATACCTCTCAACACTGACCCCTCCGTGTAGATAATCACATCACCCGGGCGAGAATTTTCCTGAATTAGTTGCTGAATTTCCACTTCCGTGGCCCCTGCTGGCCACTCCCTGCACTCCCGGCTCAATGTTATTACAACTCTGCACAAGTCTGACTGCACGGCTGGCACTCTGACCCACTCCTCTCCTCGCCTGATGTTCTCCAAGGGGCAGACCTGTCTGATCGTATCCTCCGCCTGAGCCATCCATGATTTCCCTCTTATCAGTCTCTGACCCTTAACTACGTCCAGCGCCTCATGCAACGGGTGATCTGTGTCTGCAGCTACTCTGAGGTATGCCTTCGCTTGCATCACTTTGTGCCTACTAGCAACAGTAGGAAGACCAAGGATGTAACGCATACACACTACTGGAGTGTCTCTGGTGCATCCCAGAATGACCCGCATCGCTTCATTCTGTATGCGCTCTAATTTCACCAGCTGACTCTTTGAGACAGTGAGCATTCCTAGTCCATAATCAATCACTGAGAGGATCAAGTGCTGGTATAGTGTGAAGAGCATTCTCTGCTCTGTGTCCATTGCAGCCATAGTTTTAAGTGCATTGAGTCCCTTTTGAGATCTTGTCACAACCGTCTCCACATGGTCCTTGAAGGACAGACTCCTGTCAAATGTGATTCCCAGATACTTCAGTTTGTTCTCTCTGTTGACGCTTCTACCATCTATCGTGAGGCTTGGGGTATCATCTCTCACAATTCTATTGTCCAGAGAGCACCACAACACCGCCGCCTTTTCTGGGTTGATGACAGCACTCATTTCAGTGCACCAGTCAATCACTTTGTCCACTGTCACCTGTAGCTCCTGGGCTGTTTGATCCCTATTTCTCCCCTGCCTGTATGCAAGAATATCATCTGCAAATGTTAGAATCCTTCCAACCCCTGGTGCTTCTAGGTATGCAATCTTGCTCGTATACACATTAAAGAGCACCGGTGAGATTGCAGATCCCTGTGGCAGTCCCGGGGTTAAAATATGTGGCTCTGAGGTCCATGCACCCAGACGGAGAGAAACTCATTAGAGAAATTAAACGTAAACAGTCACATTTATTTTTGTCACGTTAAGAGACAAAATAAATTGGAAACCTCTGTGACAAATGGCAAGATCGAGGGGAAGAGAACAAGGGGAAGGCAGAGAAGTAAATACCTGGATGGCTTGGCAACGTGGCATGGCTGATACAAGAACACTGATCTGATTCAGGATGGAGAAACATGACCGACCACTCTTATCGGCGTGGCACATGATGATGATAATGATGATGTTGATGATGATGATGATGATGATGATGATGATGATGATGATGATGATGATGATGATGATGATGATGATGAATCTCAAGTTTTCTTAATGTATGTCATATCCATCGCACCGTTTGTTTTGTTTTCACTATTAGATTCACTTGTATTTCTCTAGTTTTCTTCACGAGCTCCGTGATGGTGATTCTGTATACCATTTTGAGCCCTCTTTTTTTGCGCGGTGACCAGATAATAAATATTGCTAGTTTATATGTAATACTTTTCATCGTTCTCCGTATTTCTTCAATTGTTTAAACCTAGACCATTTGGATAAGCAACGTATGCGCCATACTCACACCTTTCTCAAGACAGGTTGACTGACGTGGTAAACTGCTATAAAAGGCTGACTGACGTGGGAAACTGCTATAAAAGGCTGACTGACGTGGGAAGCTGCTATAAAAGTCTGACTGACGTGGGAAACTGCTATAAAAGGCTGACTGACGTGGGAAACTGCTATAAAAGGCTGACTGACGTGGGAAACTGCTATAAAAGGCTGACTGACGTGGAAAGCAGCTATAAAAGGCTGACTGACGTGGGAAACTGCTATAAAAGGCTGACTGACGTGGAAAGCTGCTATAAAAGGCTGACTGACGTGGGAAACTGCTATAAAAGGCTGACTGAGGTGGGAAGCTGCTATAAAAGGCTGACTGACGTGGCAAGCTGCTATAAAAGGCTGACTGACGTGGGAAACTGCTATAAAAGGCTGACTGAGGTGGGAAACTGCTATAAAAGGCTGACAGACGTGGCAAGCTGCTATAACAGGCTGACAGACGTGGGAAACTGCTATAAAAGGCTGACTGAGGTGGGAAACTGCTATAAAAGGCTGACAGACGTGGCAAGCTGCTATAAAAGGCTGACAGACGTGGGAAACTGCTATAAAAGGCTGACTGACGTGGGAAACTGCTATAAAAGGCTGACTGACGTGGGAAACTGCTATAAAAGGCTGACTGACGTGGGAAACTGCTATAAAAGGCTGGCTGACGTGGGGAAACTGCTATAAAAGGCTGACTGACGTGGGAAACTGCTATAAAAGGCTGACTGACGTGGGAAACTGCTATAAAAGGCTGGCTGACGTGGGGAAACTGCTATAAAAGGCTGACTGACGTGGGAAGCTGCTATAAAAGGCTGACTGACGTGGGAAGCTGCTATAAAAGGCTGACTGACGTGGGAAGCTGCTTTAAAAGGCTGACTGACGTGGGAAACTGCTATAAAAGGCTGACTGACGTGGGAAGCTGCTATAAAAGTCTGACTGACGTGGGAAACTGCTATAAAAGGCTGACTGACGTGGGAAACTACTATAAAAGGCTGACTGACGTGGGAAACTGCTATAAAAGTCTGACTGACGTGGGAAACTGCTATAAAAGGCTGACTGACGTGGGAAACTGCTATAAAAGTCTGACTGACGTGGGAAACTGCTATAAAAGGCTGACTGACGTGGGAAACTGCTATAAAAGGCTGACTGACGTGGGAAACTGCTATAAAAGGCTGACTGACGTGGGAAACTGCTATAAAAGGCTGACTGACGTGGGAAGCTGCTATAAAAGGCTGACTGACTTGGGAAACTGCTATAAAAGGCTGACTGACGTGGGAAACTGCTATAAAAGGCTGACTGACGTGGGAAACTGCTATAAAAGGCTGACTGACGTAAGAAACTGCTATAAAAGGCTGACTGACGTGGGGAAACTGCTATAAAAGGCTGACTGACGTGGGAAGCTGCTATAAAAGGCTGACTGACGTGGGAAGCTGCTATAAAAGGCTGACTGACGTGGGAAGCTGCTTTAAAAGGCTGACTGACGTGGGAAACTGCTATAAAAGGCTGACTGACGTGGGAAGCTGCTATAAAAGGCTGACTGACGTGGGAAACTGCTATAAAAGGCTGACTGACGTGGGAAACTGCTATAAAAGGCTGGCTGACGTGGGGAAACTGCTATAAAAGGCTGACTGACGTGGGAAACTGCTATAAAAGGCTGACTGACGTGGGAAACTGCTATAAAAGGCTGGCTGACGTGGGGAAACTGCTATAAAAGGCTGACTGACGTGGGAAGCTGCTATAAAAGGCTGACTGACGTGGGAAGCTGCTATAAAAGGCTGACTGACGTGGGAAGCTGCTTTAAAAGGCTGACTGACGTGGGAAACTGCTATAAAAGGCTGACTGACGTGGGAAGCTGCTATAAAAGTCTGACTGACGTGGGAAACTGCTATAAAAGGCTGACTGACGTGGGAAACTGCTATAAAAGGCTGACTGACGTGGGAAACTGCTATAAAAGTCTGACTGACGTGGGAAACTGCTATAAAAGGCTGACTGACGTGGGAAACTGCTATAAAAGTCTGACTGACGTGGGAAACTGCTATAAAAGGCTGACTGACGTGGGAAACTGTTATAAAAGGCTGACTGACGTGGGAAACTGCTATAAAAGGCTGACTGACGTGGGAAACTGCTATAAAAGGCTGACTGACGTGGGAAGCTGCTATAAAAGGCTGACTGACGTGGGAAACTGCTATAAAAGGCTGACTGACGTGGGAAACTGCTATAAAAGGCTGACTGACGTGGGAAACTGCTATAAAAGGCTGACTGACGTAAGAAACTGCTATAAAAGGCTGACTGACGTGGGGAAACTGCTATAAAAGGCTGACTGACGTGGGAAGCTGCTATAAAAGGCTGACTGACGTGGGAAGCTGCTATAAAAGGCTGACTGACGTGGGAAGCTGCTTTAAAAGGCTGACTGACGTGGGAAACTGCTATAAAAGGCTGACTGACGTGGGAAACTGCTATAAAAGGCTGACTGACGTGGGAAGCTGCTATAAAAGGCTGACTGACGTGGGAAACTGCTATAAAAGGCTGACTGACGTGGGAAACTGCTATAAAAGGCTGACTGACGTGGGAAACTGCTATAAAAGGCTGACTGACGAGGTAAACTGCTATAAAAGGCTGATTGACGTGGGAAACTGCTATAAAAGGCTGACTGACGTGGGGAAACTGCTATAAAAGGCTGATTGACGTGGGAAACTGCTATAAAAGGCTGACTGGCGTAGGGAAACTGCTATAAAAGGCTGACTGACGTGGGAAGCTGCTATAAAAGGCTGACTAACGTGGGAAGCTGCTATAAAAGGCTGACTGACGTGGGAAGCTGCTTTAAAAGGCTGACTGACGTGGGAAACTGCTATAAAAGGCTGAATGACGTGGGAAGCTGCTATAAAAGGCTGACTGACGTGGGAAACTGCTATAAAAGGCTGACTGACGTGGCAAGCTGCTATAAAAGGCTGACTGACGTGGGAAACTGCTATAGAGTAGCTATTTCTTCTTCCACTGCCGGCTCTGTGGCGAAGGGGTTTCAGGCGCAGTTCATAAATCCCATATTCCACGTTTGAAACACAGCTGCCGGCGATTTGGCAACAGACCGCCTTGCGTTGTTGTTTTTTTTTACGAAATTGTATGCCGGTCGTTCAGAAAGCAATGGTAAACTACTGAACGTAAACTTGCCAAGAGATCACAACCAGCAGAAAAAATCCTGGGATTGATTTCGACGTCCTGTAAACGATATGAAACTAACTTCTTCTACATGCACGAGGACAGAATTTAAAATTTAAAAAAACTTCACTTGATATCTTGTTTTTATAACCCATGCCGTGTGGCGTTGATGATCATGTCTGTCCACAGCCGTCAGTCTCTTGTGCTGCCAGTTATTTCTGATATTGATGTTCCTCCATGCCGTAATGTAAAACTACCCAGCGTCGTGTCTCTTGGTCTCTCCCTGCTTGTCCTCTCTTTCAACTTTCCCGTTGCGACACATACTCCAGTTTCTAGATATTCGCAGCTTCCACATAATCACTCGCTTGTCTGAATATTGTCCAGTGTGGCTCAATATTGCTCCAAAGAACACCTTTCCTCACCTCAATAACACATTTTATCCACACAATAATAAACAATAAGTTGTCAGCACACCGGTGTAAGAAGGAGCGCTTTTATCCATTCGCACATGCTGACATCCACTTTCCTGATTATAATTCGGGTGGTTTCAAACCACTGCAGCAGATAAGATGCTCGGTTCTTTGCCATTCTTCCTCGTCTTCATTCACCGTCAATCATCAATATGAATACATGCAAAGAAAACTGCCTTGGCATTCTGTATATTTGTTGAGTTTTCCCTCTTTAACAAACGTCATTACCCCTATGGGCTACAATCCCTTTCAAATTAACATAAGAAATGTAGCTAATTCTGTCACAGGATTATTTAACTGAGGCTGGGATAGGTCATAGTTGTAACTTCTCTTCTGACGTTGCAGTCAACCCCAGAATTTTTTTTGCTGTTTGTGATTTCTTGATAATTTCACGTTCAGTAGTTTGCCATTGCTTTCTGACCGACCCGCACCCATATCATTGTATGAAAACCAACGCAAAGCTGTCTGCTGCCAAATCGCCCGCAGCTGTGTTTCAAACGCAGTATGCGGGATTAAGAATTGCGTTGGCAAGGCCTTCGTTACAGAGATGGGGTATGGGTAATGGGAAAAGTGCCACAGGTGGCAATCAGTACTGTTAGTGTATAAAATTATTAGTTGTAAAGTGACTGACATATTATTTTTTCTTAATAACAGGTGGCGTTTTTGAACTAAAACGAGGGGACAAAATCAGAATAATGGTTACGGGACATAACTTGGTATATTTCCGGAAAGTCTCAAGCTTTGCTGGGTTAATGATGCTGGGTGGGGGAGATGCCAGACAATAATAATATTTTGAGTGTTATGCTTAGTAAGTTACTTAATTGTCAGATTATTTTCATTCATGCACATCGAATCATTCGATCCATAAGTCCTCGGATCCCATCCTTAATATCTCACTCAGTGTGTAGCTGTTGACAACACGAGTAGTTAAATGTTGACTGACTTGTGTTAAGCTTAGTGGCAATGTAGTACAGGCTAACAGTAGGAAGACTGGGGTTCAAATGCGACGGTAGCATGATTTCAGGTTTAGATCAATGCTTACATTAGCCTATTCAAAAACTCAAACAGGGGTGCTAGAAGGGGCATATAGAAAGTAGAGAGCAGAACCCTTTAACACAAATGAAGGTACATTGGGAAGACGGTGATAGACCCAATATTTGTATAGACTAATCGCGCTCGGTAAAGGGATGTGGTTAGTATCACACCATTCACTTTCACTTCCCAAGACAAATTTGGTACCCATTGTAAGCTTAGTCGACATGGGAGCTGAGTTCAGTAATTAAAAATCAAATCTGCCCAGCTGCGAATCGAACCCTTGACCAGCAGGTCTGCAGACGCGTGTCTAGTCACTACGCTACCGCGGCTACAAGGAGAAGACGTAAGTAGTTTACGTTTACCTTCTGAGAGTAATAGCATATCGCGTACAGACATGGACAAACAGGGATCTGATCCCCAAGAGGACTTGCCTTACTAAGCTGAACATCGTATGCAGCTTAGATTCAAATATTCTTGGAGTTTTGATGCAAAGTTTAGAATACTATAATGAGTAACATCACAAAGATTTTGCTACGAATTATCATGCAAAGAGTGAGGAAGAAAATACAACCTGAAATAGGGGAAGAACAATGTGGGTTTGTAGAAGGAAAGGGTACAGTAAATGCTGTGTATATGCTTCTATCTGTTATCGAACGTGCTATAGAAGTAAACAAGGGTATACATCTTTGCTTTATTGACTACACAAAGGCTTTCGGCAGAGTTAGACATGTCAACATGGTGGACATGCTTGCAGATCTACAAATTGATGGGAAAGACACTAGACTTATGAAAAACATTATTGGAAACAACAAGCTGCCATAAGGATTGACAATGAAGTGGGACAATATCAGCTTATTAAGAGAGGTGTTAGGCAGGGATGTGTAATGTCTTCAGATCTTGTTTCCCTATACAGTGAAAATATTTTCAGAAATATAGAAGACATAAATGGAATCAGCATTGGAGGACGAAACATCAATAGCATTAGATATGCAGATGATACAGTATTGATTGCAGTCAATGAGCAGGATCTGCAACAATTAGTAGATGCGGTTGTTGCACACAGTGAACAACTGGGGTTAGAATTAAATTGTAAAAAGACACAGATTATGGTCGTCACTGGGAAGAACGAAGTACCACAATGTAATAAACAAGTAGATGGTAATATTCTTCAACAAGTGAATCGGTACAATTATCTAGGATCAGTCATAACATCTGATAGGAGATGCCTTGAAGAGATTAGAACAAGAGTTGCCATGGCGAGAGTAGCCTTTAGCAAGATGAAAAACATACAGACCCATAAAAAGATGTCAATTGAAACGAGAAAAAGAGTGTAAAGAGTGTTGAGAGGCTAAATAGAACCTGTTCTTTTGTATGGATGTGAAACTTGGACAATGAGCAGTCAAGCTGAAAAACATCTGATGGCTGCATAAATGTGCTTTCTGAGGAAAATGCAAAGAATACCATGGACTGGTAGAAAAACCAATGACCAAGTACTACAGGAGACAAATGAAAATCGTAAATTGATTAGAGAAATTAGACGTAGACAGTTAAAATTTTTTGGACATGTTATGAGAAGAAATGGATTGGACAACTTAGTGACAACTGGCAAGATCGAAGGGAACAGACCAAGGGGAAGATCGAGAAGTAAATACCTGGATGGCTTGGCCACATGGCATTGTCGAGACAGGAACACTGAGCTGATCCAAGACTCTGATGATCGAGTGAAATGGCGAGTCATGACCGCCCGCGCTTTCCGACATGGCACATGATTGATTGATTGATTGGAATGTGATCCTAAGTTTGACGTTTTGATCCAAAGATTCTTGGAGTTTGATCCAAACGTTTGGAATTTTGAACCAAAGATTATTGAAGTTTGATCCAAAGTCTGGAGTTTTGATCCAAAGATTCCTGGAGTTTGATCCACAGTTTGATGTTTTGATCCAAATATTCTTGGAGTTTGATCCAAAGTTTGGAGTTTGTATCCAAATATTGTATCTAAATTTGTAGTATTTTGATTTAATCATAGTCTTTCAAATGTATCCCATGTATATACATCTGTTTAAACAAATGTGAAACGTGTTTGTCATAAAGAACATCATTTACATGGAAAGAGTGTACTATGTGTGTGAATATATAAGTTTAACTAAATATTGTCATATTAGCATTTATTGTCACATTGTATTGATTTCAGCATAATTATTTTTATGTGTAAGGCTAACGAACGAGGGCCATATTTTTTAATTATGTAATTTTTCTACAGAATATTACACTTGTTTTAAAACCATTGATAATTATGTAAATGAAAGCGGATATTAATAAAGAAATCGTATAATAAACAGTTTTTTAAACGAGTTAATTTTATTCAACATGTTTTTCATTGCTTCTACGACTCTCTCTGTCCCTCTTCTCCTCCAGCCTTCGCGTTGTGATGACGTACTCCAACTTTCTCTTCTCATGACATGCCCAATGAATGTGGACTGTACTCTTCAGCCCTTAGAATCATTCATCTCACATACATTAATTATCTATTGGGCATGTTACATTCACATAGAAAACAACGTTGTCAAATGAATGTAGTGAACATAAATAATCCATATTACCATGTTATGAGACAGGCAGACACTCATGCAAGCACAGACACGTACACATGGATAAGCACACACATACATATATACATATATACATCATATACACAAACTCTCACAGTTATGCACCCACTCAACAACACACAAGATGATGGAGAGGAAGACAGACGCTAAGAAAAGCGGACTCGTCGCCTTCGTCAGGCTGTGAGATGCGAGCCAACGAATCTGTGGGTAATGGAAACTTGGTAGCGTCATCACACAAACGCATCTGTCTATTCTTGGCAGTTTATTCAGACTTTCTTGACAGACACACTATCCTTCTGATTCATCAGACTCCCCTACTCTCCCTACATAGCTCCTTGTGATTGTCGGCTGATGAAAATGCCGCTAAAAGCACTCGGTTTGACTACCTAGAATGTAGTATACAAAGGACAGGCTACACTCAATTCCCAAACGAAGCCTTCCTTAAATACTACCAACAATGGCAGAACCGCCGGCAAAATTGTGTAGAGTAGCAAGGAAAGCACTTTCAACAAGGGGAGTATAGTCTCAGACGGAAGTCGGTGTCAAAGAAGACAGAAAGAGGTCAGCATGGCCGAATGGATAAGAGAGCTTTTACCTACATATCCGGTGTGCTGATGCCAAGGTAGAAGGTTAAATTCCTACACCGTCTAGTTGGACTAAAATGTTGATTTCAGGACCTTGACTTAGGGACGTAAATTACTAGTACCTCAGAAGTCGGAGTGGAAGGAAGGAAGGAAGGAAGGAAGGAAGAAAGGAAGGAAGGAAGGAAGGAAGGAAGGAAGGAAGGAAGGAAGGAAGGAAGGAAGGAAGGAAGGAAGGAAGGAAGGAAGAACGAGTAGGCAACGGGCAAAAATTTACATCTACATTTGCATAATATACATTGCTAAAGTGTGGGATAAACAAACGGTAGATTAATCCCTTACAAGCTAAATTACTTATGAAAGAATAAAACCCGTAAAGGTTATTTAAATACCAACACACTTCCAATGTGATTTAGTGGTAATATTACAGACAGACAGACAGACAGACAGACAGACAGACAGACAGACAGGCAGGCAGGCAGGCAGGCAGGCAGGCAGGCAGGCAGGCAAGCGTGCAGGCAGGCAGGCAGAAAGACAGACAGACAGACAGACAGACAGACAGACAGACAGACAGACAGACAGACAAGAAAGAAAGAAGGAAAGAAAGGAAAGACAGTTACGCATTTTTACATTTAGAGCACACCTATGAGTAAAATTAATCAGAGCTTTCAAAAACAAAAGAATTCCCATTGAACCATGATTTTAAAACTGTTTATTGCAAAAGGATAAATAATTAAACAAGGAATAAAATACATTGATTAATTTTAAGATTGTAAAGAAATCCATTTATTTAAACACAGAAGCCATAAATAACATATTGCACGATTCCTTAGCTGGCATATTGCACTGCATCTCGTCTGGTGCGTACTGCAGTGTCATATATCATATGCTGTGAATGAATAAATTATACTTTGACTGAAATTCATTACGTGATATATGGACCTGCGTCATTTTATATGTGCCGGTATTATCATGAGTTGGGTATAAAGTAAAATGTACTTAAGGGGCCCTTGTTCACACGTTGTGATCTGGTGCCTGTTATATAGTGTTATACTTTTTCACACTTTGAAGTATGGTGCTAGACCCACAGTTTTATACTTATTCACACTTTGAGGTGTGGTGCAAGTCCTATAGTTGTATAATTGTTCACACTTTGAGGTGTGGTGCTAGTCTTATAGTTTTATACTTGTTCACACTTTGAGGTGTGGTGCTAGTCTTATAGTTTTATACTTGTTCACACTTTGAGGTGTGGTGCTAGTCTTATAGTTTTATACTTGTTCACACTTTGAGGTGTGGTGCTAGTCCTATAGTTTTATACTTGTTCACACTTTGAGGTGTGGTGCTAGTCCCATAGTTTTATACTTGTTCACACTTTGAGGTGTGGTGCTAGTCTTATAGTTTTATACTTGTTCACACTTTGAAGTGTGGCACTAGTCACATAGTTTTATACTTGTTCACACTTTGAGGTGTGGTACTAGTCTTATAGTTTTATACTTGTTCACACTTTGAGGTGTGGCACTAGTCACATAGTTTTATACTTGTTCACACTTTGAGGTGTGGTGCTAGTCTTATAGTTTTATACTTGTTCACACTTTGAGGTGTGGCACTAGTCACATAGTTTTATACTTGTTCACACTTTGAGGTGTGGTACTAGTCTCATAGTTTTATACTTGTTCACACTTTGAGGTGTGGTACTAGTCCTATAGTTTTATACTTGTTCACACTTTGAGGTGTGGTACTAGTCCTATAGTTTTATACTTGTTCACACTTTGAGGTGTGGTGCTAGTCTTATAGTTTTATACTTGTTCACACTTTGAGGTGTGGCACTAGTCACATAGTTTTATACTTGTTCACACTTTGAGGTGTGGTACTAGTCCTATAGTTTTATACTTGTTCACACTTTGAGGTGTGGGCTAGTCCCATAGTTTTATACTTGTTCACACTTTGAGGTGTGGTGCTAGTCTTATAGTTTTATACTTGTTCACACTTTGAGGTGTGGGCTAGTCCTATAGTTTTATACTTGTTCACACTTTGAGGTGTGGTGCTAGTCTTATAGTTTTATACTTGTTCACACTTTGAGGTGTGGTGCTAGTCCTATAGTTTTATACTTGTTCACACTTTGAGGTGTGGGCTAGTCCCATAGTTTTATACTTGTTCACACTTTGAGGTGTGGTGCTAGTCCCACAGTTTTATACTTGTTCACACTTTGAGGTGTGGTGCTAGTCTTATAGTTTTATACTTGTTCACACTTTGAGGTGTGGTGCTAGTCTTATAGTTTTATACTTGTTCACACTTTGAGGTGTGGTACTAGTCCCATAGTTTTATACTTGTTCACACTTTGAGGTGTGGTGCTAGTCTCATAGTTTTATAACCCAATCGGCACCTAATATCAGTCTGCCGCCATTACTTCCCAAATCATCTTCTGGTATACATTTGAGGCTGGATCGACCTGTAGCCATGGTTAAATGGGAAACCACACACACACACACACACACACACACACACATATATATATATATATATATATATATATATATATAATTGTGAATCTTGGAATGTAAATGAACAAACTAGGAAGAACGTAGAAGCAACAGAGATGTCGTTTTTTAGACGAATGTTGCGAATTCCTTGGACTGCCAGAATAATTAACAACGACTGCCTGAACCAGGCTAATGAAACTAGAACACTATATACAACAATAAGAAAGAGATAAACAGCTTTCTTTGGTCATGTGATGAGAAGAGAGGCATTGGAGAACATCGTGGCAACTGGAAAGATCAAGGGGAAGAGAGGCAGAGGCAGACCAAGAGAAATGATGCTGGATCGATTGAGACGGTGGCATGGAAGAATATCATCAGCAGATGTGATCCAGAACACCAAAGACCGAGATCTGTGGAAAGCCATGAACGCCTACGCCAGCCGACAGGGCACATGATGATGATATATAATTGTCTGGCTTCAGCGGGATTTGAACATAGAAATGCCATTTCAACAGCAAGCATTCTAACCATCGCGCTAATGCGCGCGCGTGCGTGCGTGTGTGTGTGTGTGTGTGTGTCATCTAAATAATTATCTGTTTTTAGATAAATGCACGTATCTATTTAAATGAACACATAGATTCATTTCATTACAATTTATGATCACTGTATTCCCTAGACACTCATGGTGCGTCTATCTTTCTGTAGTACATTCAGCAGCGTACAATGACTAAACGTGTCGGTCCACTAGTGATTGACAAGCCTTCTCGGGTGTTTGGCGTGTTTCTCTTCTATTAGCACCGATCTAGTGCGAAGGTAAAAGAGAAGGCGTAGGAGGGGATTGAATAAGATGGCGGTTGTCTTTTTTTTCTGGTTTCAACGATGGAGAAGTTTTAAGTATATTCGCCATCCAACGAAAGACATTTATATTTGAATTAACTAATTTTATAAGGAGTCCAAATTACCCGGGGCTTTATGGCTCTACATTAATCGTCGTCAACGTGGGTACAAATCTTGGACGTGCAGGGGGCTCGTGCATGGGTGCTGAAGTCCTTCGTGGTAACGTATCAGCAGTCGGCAGCACAAATCGAGTGAAACAGACGCCCCGACGAAAGGGCGCGGTAGTAAAAATAGACAAGGCAAACGAGTAGGCAACGGGTAAACATTTGCATCTAAAATTGCATAATATACATTGCTAAGTTATGGTATCAACAAACGGTAGATCAATCCCTTACAAGCAAAACTACTTCTGAAAGAATAAAACCCGTAAAGATTATTTAAAAACTAACACACTTCCAATGTGATTTAGCGGTAATATTATTTACACATATATTCAAAGGAAAAGGTATATTAAATACAGATGTAAATATTCAATAATAGAACACAGATGTCTAAACCCATTCACCTGAATACTTAATTTAACAATCGAAATCACAGCACTTGTGACGTTTTCACACCCTCTACAAAAGCCATCATTCTTTATGGCTAAATATTACAGAAGAAAATTGATTAAAAGTCAGTTTGACTTTTCCTCTTCGCATTGAGTATTATCCAGACTCTACTAATTTCCTTTCCAGCCAGTCTGTCTATATATGGATAATCCGTCAGTTCAGCTGCACTCTCCACGCGATTCCACTGTTCTCGCCAGTTCATTGTATCATATAGTAGTTCACTAAACTAATTAAACACTAATTAAAACAACTGAATAAATTATCGAGTGGAACAGACAGAACTACAAAAATTAGATTTTTAAGAGCATGCATCTTTCCCATTGCAACATACGCCTGTGAGACCTGGACACTTACTAAACAAGCTGAACAGCGCATAAATGCCTTTGAATATAAATGTTATAGACGAGTTCTAAGAATATCTTGGGTAAAGAAAAATGCAAATGCATCCATACTTCAAGAGTTGAATTTTGAAGAAGGTTGGCTATTAAAGACGATAAAACAAAGAAAATTGAAATATTTTGGTCACTTGAAACGTCACGAAAGTTTGAGAGAACAATAATGGAGGGGTATATGCCTGGGAAGAGAGGAAGAGGAAGGCCAAAGAGAAGATGGGTGCAGGATGTGGCGGATGATCTCCAGATGGGTGTATCGGACGCGGGACATCTTGCTTATTATGATCGAGAGGTTTTCCGGAAGGTTGTTATGGGAGCGAGGTTCTGCATAGGACATGCTACTGAATGAATGAATTAATTAATGAATGAATGAATGAATGAATGAATGAATGAATTAATTAATTAATTAATGAGTTCACTAAACAGGTGGGCAACAACTAATCTATGAACATGTTCATTGCCCCGCACACCGGCCGTGCAGAACATCCACGAAATGCTGGCAATCTCCGTCGTGTCGAACGATGCAAAGCACTCAGTCCAGAAAATGGGAAGAGGAAGGCCAAAGAGAAGATGGGTGCAGGATGTGGCGGATGATCTCCAGATGGGTGTATCGGACGCGGGACATCTTGCTTATTATGATCGAGAGGTTTTCCGGAAGGTTGTTATGGGAGCGAGGTTCTGCATAGGACATGCTACTGAATGAATGAATTAATGAATTAATTAATTAATTAATTAATTAATTAATTAATTAATTAATTAATTAATGAGTTCACTAAACAGGTGGGCAACAACTAATCTATGAACATGTTCATTGCCCCGCACACCGGCCGTGCAGAACATCCACGAAATGCTGGCAATCTCCGTCGTGTCGAACGATGCAAAGCACTCAGTCCAGAAAATGACAGTTACCACTTGAAATTTGAAACTACAACAGGCCACATCAGTACTCTAGTACTACTCTAGCAATAGCAACGATAGCGAAATAATGTAAACAACTTTTCATCATCATCATCATCATCATCATCATCATCATCATCATCATCATCATCATCATCGTCATCATCATCATCATCATCATCATCATGTGCCACGCCATCTTAAACAATCACCAGAGTCGTGGTTCAGCACCGTATTCGAGTCTCGACTATGCCACGCGGCCAAGCCATCAAGATATTTAATTCTCTGCATTCCCTTTATTCTTTTCCCCTCAATCTTGCCAGCTGTCACCATGCTCTCTAGTTTATTTCTTCTTATAACGTGTCCAAACCTTCGTGAATGTGTTCGTCTAAATGACTTATCGTGACCTCAGAATCTGATTCTTTTAACAGAATATCTGGAAACAATGCTCCATTTCACATGTATAGCCATCTCCTTTATCTTCACATCGATTTCTCCAGAATAGTATGTAATTATAGTGTGTTTTTTTTTGGTTGCCTCAATATAAAATTCAATATCTCAGTAACGGGCTGAGATAAAATGATGAGATTTAGTATATAACGTTATCATTATGTCCACCCAACAAAACAATTTTTGTTCTGGAGATTTTACAGCAGATTTTAAAGTTAGCTTATATACGGTATATTAATTATGACTTAAAGATTACGACCATGATTTTAACAGTTTTACAGCTTCCCCAAGATTCGACCCAAATTATTCAAAATTTTCACGTGACTTTCGTTTTCAAACAAACAGCGCGAAGATTCAGAGGCGTCTCCAAATGTGGGTTCTTTCATGAAACGTGATTATATAAATAAACTAGCTGACAAGGCCCGGTTTCTGGTGGAAATCAATCAATCAATCAATCAATCAATCTATCTATCTGTCTGTCTGTCTGTCTGTCTGTCTGTCTGTCTGTCTGTCTGTCTGTCTGTCTGTCTGTCTGAATGTCTGTCTGAATGTCTGTCTGTCTGAATGTCTGCCGGTCGGCTGACCCATCCACCTACCCACCGACCCACCGACCTACCGATATCTATCTATCTATCTATCTATCTATCTATCTATCTATTCTATCTATCTATCTATCTATCTATCTATCTGCCTGCCTGCCAGCCCGACCACCCACCCACCGACAGACCGACCGACCTACCGATATCTATCTATCTATCTAATCTATATGTCTGTCTGTCTGCCTGCCTGCCGGCGCACCCACCCACATACCGACCGACCGACCGACCAACAGATATCTATCTATCTATCTATCTATCTATCTATCTATCTATCTATCTATCTATCTATCTATCTATCTAATATATCTATCTATCTATCTGTCTGTCTGTCTGTCTGCCTGTCTGCCTGCCTGCCTGCCGGCCCACCCACCCACCGACCAACGTACCGATATCTATCTATCTATCTCTATCTATCTATCTATCTATCTATCTATCTGTCTATCTAATCTATCTAATCTATCTAATCTATCTGTCTGTCTGCCTGCCTGCCTGCCGGCCCACCCACCCACATACCGACCGACCGACCGACAGATATCTATCTATCTATCTATCTATCTATCTGTCTATCTGTCTATCTATCTATCTATCTATCTATCTATCTAATCTATCTAATCTATATGTCTGTCTGTCTGCCTGCCTGCCGGCGCACCCACCCACATACCGACCGACCGACCGACCGACAGATATCTATCTATCTATCTATCTATCTATCTATCTATCTATCTATCTATCTATCTATCTAATATATCTATCTATCTATCTGTCTGTCTGTCTGTCTGTCTGTCTGTCTGTCTGTCTGCCTGCCTGCCTGCCGGCCCAGCCACCCACCGACCAACCGACCGACGTACCGATATCTATCTATCTATCTATCTATCTATCTATCTATCTATCTATCTATCTATCAATCAATCTATATATCTATCTGTCTGTCTGTCTGTCTGTCTGTATGTCTGTCTGTATGTCTGTCTGTCTCTCTGCCTGCCTGCCGGCCCACCCACCCACATACCGACCGACCGACCGACAGATATCTATCTATCTATCTATCCATCTATCTATCTATCTATCTATCTATCTATCTATCTATTTATCTATCTATCTAATCTATCTGTCTGTCTGTCTGCCTGACTGCCTGCCTGCCGGCCCACCCACCCACCAACCGACCGACCGACCGACCTACCGATATCTATCTATCTATCTATCTATCTATCTATCTATCTAATCTAATCTAATCTATCTGTCTGTCCTATCTATCTAATCTATCTGTCTGTCCTATCTATCTAATCTATCTGTCTGTCTGTCTGTCTGCCTGCCTGCCCACCCACCCACTAACCGACCGACCTACCGATATCGATCTATCTATCTATCTATCTATCTATCTATCTATCTATCTATCCATCTATCTATCTATCTATCTATCTATCTATCTATCTAATCTATCTGTCTGTCTGCCTGCCTGCCTGCCTGCCTGCCGACCCACCCACCCACCCACCGACCGACCGACCCACCGACCGACCGATCCACCCACTCAGCCAGCCAGCCAGCCATCCATCCACCCACCTATCTTTCTGCCTACCTACCTACCTTTCTGTCTGTCTGTCCGGGCCGCATCATTCATTTTATTCGGAGACTGCCGAGGGTCGTCGCTGGAGCTACGGAGTTCGTGCTTTGTGCGACGCTTTCCGCGCTGCGGAAAGAAACTGAGCCATATGGGATAAAAACCCTGTGCAATGCAGCCGATTCTGTCGACTGTAAGCTACTTCTTTGATTGCACCCACTCCCATACGAATCCAGATACGCCTTTGTTTGTCATCTGAATTTGCAGGTCCTCATTACCGTAAACATAACATTTTTAACAAGAAATCACTAGTTGTTAAGCAAAACATCAAAGGAATGATGCCGCTTTTAATGATTTAAGTTGTTTTGGGACCTATCAAAGACATATTCCTTGGGTGGGGGTAAATATAAGACGGCTGGAAAAATTTCATAACGATGCAACAGATAGTTTTCAAAATAATAGATCTTGAATGACGGCATAAATTTACGGACAGACTACTTAAACGTTTAAAATGATTAATTTTTAAAGCGTATTTTCACAAAAGAATAGTAAATGACAATGAGTAGAATAAAATACCAGTTAGTATCATTTCTAAATTTGAAATACTATTCGAAAAACGATTTGCTATCCGTATTTGAACTTTTCCCAGCTGGCTATTAGGGCAGGGATAGTATAGAGAACTGGGTTGACAGCGGAGTTGATGGGAAGAAGCAGTACTGTTGTCCAGGCATACACCTCACTGCTGACCTCATGTCCACCAAGTGATAGAAGTCCCATGAGTCCAACAGGAAACCAACAGAGAAAATTAGACAGGACAATAAGAGACAGTTGTTTGGCTACTGTTATATCTTCTGCACGTCGTGAACAGGACATGCTGGTTGCTGTCTTAGATATACTATTCTCTGACATGGCACGGAAGATCGCCCATTGACCGCAAACAATGAAGAGAAACGTGAAGAAGTTAAAAATGACAAACACTCCTCTATTCTATCTATCTATCTATCTATCTATCTATCTGCCTGCCTGCCAGCCCGACCACCCACCCACCGACAGACCGACCGACCTACCGATATCTATCTATCTATCTAATCTATATGTCTGTCTGTCTGCCTGCCTGCCGGCGCACCCACCCACATACCGACCGACCGACCGACCAACAGATATCTATCTATCTATCTATCTATCTATCTATCTATCTATCTATCTATCTATCTATCTATCTATCTAATATATCTATCTATCTATCTGTCTGTCTGTCTGTCTGCCTGTCTGCCTGCCTGCCTGCCGGCCCACCCACCCACCGACCAACGTACCGATATCTATCTATCTATCTCTATCTATCTATCTATCTATCTATCTATCTGTCTATCTAATCTATCTAATCTATCTAATCTATCTGTCTGTCTGCCTGCCTGCCTGCCGGCCCACCCACCCACATACCGACCGACCGACCGACAGATATCTATCTATCTATCTATCTATCTATCTGTCTATCTGTCTATCTATCTATCTATCTATCTATCTATCTATCTAATCTATCTAATCTATATGTCTGTCTGTCTGCCTGCCTGCCGGCGCACCCACCCACATACCGACCGACCGACCGACCGACAGATATCTATCTATCTATCTATCTATCTATCTATCTATCTATCTATCTATCTATCTAATATATCTATCTATCTATCTGTCTGTCTGTCTGTCTGTCTGTCTGTCTGTCTGTCTGCCTGCCTGCCTGCCGGCCCAGCCACCCACCGACCAACCGACCGACGTACCGATATCTATCTATCTATCTATCTATCTATCTATCTATCTATCTATCTATCTATCAATCAATCTATATATCTATCTGTCTGTCTGTCTGTCTGTCTGTATGTCTGTCTGTATGTCTGTCTGTCTCTCTGCCTGCCTGCCGGCCCACCCACCCACATACCGACCGACCGACCGACAGATATCTATCTATCTATCTATCCATCTATCTATCTATCTATCTATCTATCTATCTATCTATTTATCTATCTATCTAATCTATCTGTCTGTCTGTCTGCCTGACTGCCTGCCTGCCGGCCCACCCACCCACCAACCGACCGACCGACCGACCTACCGATATCTATCTATCTATCTATCTATCTATCTATCTATCTAATCTAATCTAATCTATCTGTCTGTCCTATCTATCTAATCTATCTGTCTGTCCTATCTATCTAATCTATCTGTCTGTCTGTCTGTCTGCCTGCCTGCCCACCCACCCACTAACCGACCGACCTACCGATATCGATCTATCTATCTATCTATCTATCTATCTATCTATCTATCTATCTATCCATCTATCTATCTATCTATCTATCTATCTATCTATCTATCTAATCTATCTGTCTGTCTGCCTGCCTGCCTGCCTGCCTGCCGACCCACCCACCCACCCACCGACCGACCGACCCACCGACCGACCGATCCACCCACTCAGCCAGCCAGCCAGCCAGCCATCCATCCACCCACCTATCTTTCTGCCTACCTACCTACCTTTCTGTCTGTCTGTCCGGGCCGCATCATTCATTTTATTCGGAGACTGCCGAGGGTCGTCGCTGGAGCTACGGAGTTCGTGCTTTGTGCGACGCTTTCCGCGCTGCGGAAAGAAACTGAGCCATATGGGATAAAAACCCTGTGCAATGCAGCCGATTCTGTCGACTGTAAGCTACTTCTTTGATTGCACCCACTCCCATACGAATCCAGATACGCCTTTGTTTGTCATCTGAATTTGCAGGTCCTCATTACCGTAAACATAACATTTTTAACAAGAAATCACTAGTTGTTAAGCAAAACATCAAAGGAATGATGCCGCTTTTAATGATTTAAGTTGTTTTGGGACCTATCAAAGACATATTCCTTGGGTGGGGGTAAATATAAGACGGCTGGAAAAATTTCATAACGATGCAACAGATAGTTTTCAAAATAATAGATCTTGAATGACGGCATAAATTTACGGACAGACTACTTAATCGTTTAAAATGATTAATTTTTAAAGCGTATTTTCACAAAAGAATAGTAAATGACAATGAGTAGAATAAAATACCAGTTAGTATCATTTCTAAATTTGAAATACTATTCGAAAAACGATTTGCTATCCGTATTTGAACTTTTCCCAGCTGGCTATTAGGGCAGGGATAGTATAGAGAACTGGGTTGACAGCGGAGTTGATGGGAAGAAGCAGTACTGTTGTCCAGGCATACACCTCACTGCTGACCTCATGTCCACCAAGTGATAGAAGTCCCATGAGTCCAACAGGAAACCAACAGAGAAAATTAGACAGGACAATAAGAGACAGTTGTTTGGCTACTGTTATATCTTCTGCACGTCGTGAACAGGACATGCTGGTTGCTGTCTTAGATATACTATTCTCTGACATGGCACGGAAGATCGCCCATTGACCGCAAACAATGAAGAGAAACGTGAAGAAGTTAAAAATGACAAACACTCCTCTATTCTATCTATCTATCTATCTATCTATCTATCTGCCTGCCTGCCAGCCCGACCACCCACCCACCGACAGACCGACCGACCTACCGATATCTATCTATCTATCTAATCTATATGTCTGTCTGTCTGCCTGCCTGCCGGCGCACCCACCCACATACCGACCGACCGACCGACCAACAGATATCTATCTATCTATCTATCTATCTATCTATCTATCTATCTATCTATCTATCTATCTATCTATCTATCTATCTAATATATCTATCTATCTATCTGTCTGTCTGTCTGTCTGCCTGTCTGCCTGCCTGCCTGCCGGCCCACCCACCCACCGACCAACGTACCGATATCTATCTATCTATCTCTATCTATCTATCTATCTATCTATCTATCTGTCTATCTAATCTATCTAATCTATCTAATCTATCTGTCTGTCTGCCTGCCTGCCTGCCGGCCCACCCACCCACATACCGACCGACCGACCGACAGATATCTATCTATCTATCTATCTATCTATCTGTCTATCTGTCTATCTATCTATCTATCTATCTATCTATCTATCTAATCTATCTAATCTATATGTCTGTCTGTCTGCCTGCCTGCCGGCGCACCCACCCACATACCGACCGACCGACCGACCGACAGATATCTATCTATCTATCTATCTATCTATCTATCTATCTATCTATCTATCTATCTATCTATCTAATATATCTATCTATCTATCTGTCTGTCTGTCTGTCTGTCTGTCTGTCTGTCTGTCTGCCTGCCTGCCTGCCGGCCCAGCCACCCACCGACCAACCGACCGACGTACCGATATCTATCTATCTATCTATCTATCTATCTATCTATCTATCTATCTATCTATCAATCAATCTATATATCTATCTGTCTGTCTGTCTGTCTGTCTGTATGTCTGTCTGTATGTCTGTCTGTCTCTCTGCCTGCCTGCCGGCCCACCCACCCACATACCGACCGACCGACCGACAGATATCTATCTATCTATCTATCCATCTATCTATCTATCTATCTATCTATCTATCTATCTATTTATCTATCTATCTAATCTATCTGTCTGTCTGTCTGCCTGACTGCCTGCCTGCCGGCCCACCCACCCACCAACCGACCGACCGACCGACCTACCGATATCTATCTATCTATCTATCTATCTATCTATCTATCTAATCTAATCTAATCTATCTGTCTGTCCTATCTATCTAATCTATCTGTCTGTCCTATCTATCTAATCTATCTGTCTGTCTGTCTGTCTGCCTGCCTGCCCACCCACCCACTAACCGACCGACCTACCGATATCGATCTATCTATCTATCTATCTATCTATCTATCTATCTATCTATCTATCTATCCATCTATCTATCTATCTATCTATCTATCTATCTATCTAATCTATCTGTCTGTCTGCCTGCCTGCCTGCCTGCCTGCCGACCCACCCACCCACCCACCGACCGACCGACCCACCGACCGACCGATCCACCCACTCAGCCAGCCAGCCAGCCAGCCATCCATCCACCCACCTATCTTTCTGCCTACCTACCTACCTTTCTGTCTGTCTGTCCGGGCCGCATCATTCATTTTATTCGGAGACTGCCGAGGGTCGTCGCTGGAGCTACGGAGTTCGTGCTTTGTGCGACGCTTTCCGCGCTGCGGAAAGAAACTGAGCCATATGGGATAAAAACCCTGTGCAATGCAGCCGATTCTGTCGACTGTAAGCTACTTCTTTGATTGCACCCACTCCCATACGAATCCAGATACGCCTTTGTTTGTCATCTGAATTTGCAGGTCCTCATTACCGTAAACATAACATTTTTAACAAGAAATCACTAGTTGTTAAGCAAAACATCAAAGGAATGATGCCGCTTTTAATGATTTAAGTTGTTTTGGGACCTATCAAAGACATATTCCTTGGGTGGGGGTAAATATAAGACGGCTGGAAAAATTTCATAACGATGCAACAGATAGTTTTCAAAATAATAGATCTTGAATGACGGCATAAATTTACGGACAGACTACTTAATCGTTTAAAATGATTAATTTTTAAAGCGTATTTTCACAAAAGAATAGTAAATGACAATGAGTAGAATAAAATACCAGTTAGTATCATTTCTAAATTTGAAATACTATTCGAAAAACGATTTGCTATCCGTATTTGAACTTTTCCCAGCTGGCTATTAGGGCAGGGATAGTATAGAGAACTGGGTTGACAGCGGAGTTGATGGGAAGAAGCAGTACTGTTGTCCAGGCATACACCTCACTGCTGACCTCATGTCCACCAAGTGATAGAAGTCCCATGAGTCCAACAGGAAACCAACAGAGAAAATTAGACAGGACAATAAGAGACAGTTGTTTGGCTACTGTTATATCTTCTGCACGTCGTGAACAGGACATGCTGGTTGCTGTCTTAGATATACTATTCTCTGACATGGCACGGAAGATCGCCCATTGACCGCAAACAATGAAGAGAAACGTGAAGAAGTTAAAAATGACAAACACTCCAACTGAATAACTCCAACCTTTAACTTGCGTATTCGTCAAAGGCAGGCCCAGACACATTGCGTTCGAAGAATATATATTGAAATTCAATAAAATGGGATTCATAGATAGCAATATACCTATAACCCACACTAAAATACTTGTAACAATTCTAGGAATTCTGGAAAAGTATTTTGGACGAAATGGAAACTTTATAACCAAAAATCTGTCTAGAGTGATAAGAAAAGTAAAGAAAGTCGACGTTTCGTGGGAAAGAGTAGCTAGAAAACCAGCAACATCGCAGGCAACACTTTCTCTCCAGTTCCTCTCATAGAGAACATAATTGTCTCGGTAGAAAAGATCAGCTCCAGCAATGATTAACAGATAGATTCCCATGACGAAATCAGACACACCCAAGTTTGTCACAAACAGACCGTATCCTGTCTTCAGAACTGCCCTGTCCCAGATTACACGGTACACAATCACCAACATATTTCCCGCAACGGCAATCGCTGCAACCATCCAGATAAGAACACGCTGAACAAATAATCCTATGAGATCAAAACACGAAGAAATAGCGTCCGTGGGAGAATGACATGTATGCGGTGGGATTTTGGGACCTCTGACGTTAGGGCAGCATATCTGATAATGGTCTGCATACAGATTCTGGGTAATGACGACACCTTGAAATAAATCTGAAACGTAGTACTTAATGATGAGCCCACGTAAATCGAGTGTATGCAGAGTGAGGACAGCTGGAAAATATTTTCTGTTGAATTCTGAAATCAGAGAGTAACTTAAGTTGAGATGCTTCAATGCAGGCAAACCAGCAAACACAGACTCGGGTAAATATGAAAGTCCTGTGTGAGAAAGATCTAGTACCTCGAGAAAACTAAACTGTAGATGTTTCAGAGAAACAAGTCGCTTATTGTAAGATGCGTTTAGGTTATGAATGAATGGGAGCGAATAATTGACAGCTTCAGTAGTAAATATTTCCTGTATCATATTATAGCTAATGTCTAGTCTTTGAATATTAAATTGATAATGTTGCTCTACTGTTTCATTTAAAGGCAAATTTATATTTGTAATATTGCATCTAGAAAGGATTAAAACTACCACGTATATACATCTACTTGTAATTTGGTAAAAGAAGTCTTCTGTTTGAGATAAATCGATTCCCGATAAGTCCAGATATCTTGTTCGGGTATCTATACTTGCGAAAGGGTTCACCTTCACGGGAATAGGAAAACTGTTATTTAATACTATTACTGCGCCTGCCGTGCAGCGAAAACCTTCAGGACACGACGTTTTACAATTCAATTCATCATCTTTGTGTGGACAGTCGGAATGTCCATCACAAACAAAGTCTAGATGAAGACACACGTTGCTGTCCCAGCATGCGAAATTCCCCGTACACGGCCCAATGTTGAATGGCTGCTCATCCTCTCCTGTAGGACAGTCAGCTGTATTATCCAGAAGATAATGTTGAGGGATGCAGTAGGAGTTATAGCATTTCACATATCCAGGATCACAATGGAAGTCCTTGCAATCTCTGAGATGTGACATGTCTCTGCAACCTATGACACCACCATACATATCTTTAATGTACACGCATTTGGGAGACCACGTAAAGTCCGACATTCTACTTGTGCACATGTTTACTGATTTAAGGTTTCCTATAGTTTCGTCCAACGCTCCATCAGGTCCTGTGCAATCATTGACACCATCGTGTAGCTGAGACATTGCTATGCAAATGTTATAGTTGCATATGAGTGCACATGTTTTGTAACCTTTCAAAATCACATTGTGAGTGGGGTCCTCGTCGGTCTTTTTGCCGGAAATTGAACAATCGACTTCTCCGTCATTGAGCCACTTGATGGGCACACATGACCCATCATAACATCGTTTGCCAGATGCACAATGTTGGACTGGTAGAGAACAGGACTTGTATGTATGAAAGCAATACTTTTCATCTCGTCTGTTGCTACAATGGTCAACGTGGTCACAGACTAAACTATAGGGTATATACCTCCGTTGACCCGTATCTTCGACACAATCAAACATTGGACATTCGTTGGTAGCATTCTTGAAACTCTGAAGAACATCTCTGTTTCCAACATTTTCATACACAGATTTAATATTGTCTTCAAATGCCAAAAAATCCCCTTTGTCCAAAGCAGCCGTAAAATTTTCCGGGGAGGCTATCCTTACACTGATGATATTATTAATTCCGGTCTGTTGCTGCAGAACAACCTCACACAGGGACTTAGATCGGCGTGTACGGCATGTGACATCCCGCCATCCTTCAGAAAAGTCATCTGCTATATATGCTTGCTGACTATTGTCCAAAGTGCCGTTAAATTGCCATACTCCGCAATCACCAGTGCCGCCGAACCCTACTGAAGGCTTACCAGGTAACCAATGTTGGATGACTAACGGCAGATACTCTCCTGAATCTGTATACCAGCGGAAACGTTTAGCATGGCTACTATAGTCTCTTCGAAGGCCAATAAAAACATTTACTTGATTGTAAGTGCCATTCAAAGACATGTATTTTTTTATCTTTTTACGTAACAACGTTTGTACAATTATAAACTCCTCTTCAGTTTCAACTCGTGCTAGGAACCCACCGTAAAGTGTGCTGCACCTAGTCATGGCATTAAACCACCCCATTGGCTCGTGACGTTTAAATCCATAGCAGGAGTAAACATTCGCGCCTGGCGTTAGCTGCACACCTGAGCCCCAACCCGGAAGGCATTGTCTGCAAACCGCCATCAGCAGAAGATAACCTGTGCTTATATGCCTAACTTTCGGCAAAACAATGGTGTCGTTTAAGTGCACAATTTCCTTTACAAATTTATTACCAACAATAACAACAAATATCTTGATGTCAGCATTTCGCCGTTGAACAAAGGATGGCAGGTTTATAATCTCTTCTTGTGTAAAATCGGCGCCATCAAGAAACATAATTGCAACATGTATAGCAGTCTTCCTCACGTCTCTCATTTCATCAAATAAACGCTCTACATATTGAGTCTTCATTTCTAATAATTTTTTAACACCTTTTACTGGATACTGGAGTGTAATGGGAGCTGCATCGACGTATATTTTACCTCTATAGAATACAGATAGAAAACGCCAATCACTGTACTGATAACTGGCTATGCGGGTATCTGACGTGACACGTACTGTGGCTACCCGGATTGAGTGCCTTTTTCTGCCTAGCTTGCCAGCACAGTAAGTGAAAAATGTATGTAAAGATGCCACATGGTCTTGCCAGTTTAGCCGATCACTGTCCACAACTCCTAGAATATCCAGCTTAAGGTCAGGGCAGTTCTTCAGTGGGAAATACCTCTGGTTTTCTCCATAGCTTTCTGTAAGGATAAGAACAACATTCGCAGGCAATTATACATATATGTTTTATACTATAAAAGATGTATGTCAGTATGTCTGTCTGTCTTCTGTCTGAATGCGTGCGTGGGTGAGTGGGTGTGTGAGTGTGTGTGTATGTATGTACGTGTGTATGTGTGTATGTGTGTGTGTGTAAGTGTGTGTGTAAGTGTGTGTGTCTGTGTGTGTGTGCGTGCGTGCGTGCGTGCAAAATACCTGTCGTATGTACGCACGCACGCACACACGTACGTACGTACGCAGGTACGTATGTACGTATGTATGTGTGTATGTGTGTATGTGTGTGTAGGTAGGTAGGTAGTTAGGTAGATGTGTGTGTGTGTGTGCGCGCGCGTGTATGTATGTATGTATGTATGTATGTATGTATGTATGTATGTATGTATGTATGTATGTATGTATGTATGTATGTATGTATGTATGTATGTATGTATGTATGTATGTATGTATGTATGTATGTATGTATGTATGTATGTATGTATGTATGTATGTATGTATGTATGTATGTATGTATGTATGTATGTATGTATGTATGTATGTATGTATGTATGTATGTATGTATGTATGTATGTATGTATGTATGTATGTATGTATGTATGTATGTATGTATGTATGTATGTATGTATGTATGTATGTATGTATGTATGTATGTATGTATGTATGTATGTATGTATGTATGTATGCATGCATGCATGTATGCATGCATGCATGCATGTATGTATGTATGTATGTATGTATGTATGTATGTATGTATGTATGTATGTATGTATGTATGTATGTATGTATGTATGTATGTATGTATGTATGTATGTATGTATGTATGTATGTATGTATGTATGTATGTATGTATGTATGTATGTATGTATGTATGTATGTATGTATGTATGTATGTATGTATGTATGTATGTATGTATGTATGTATGTATGTATGTATGTATGTATGTATGTATGTATGTATGTATGTATGTATGTATGTATGTATGTATGTATGTATGTATGTATGTATGTATGTATGTATGTATGTATGTATGTATGTATGTATGTATGTATGTATGTATGTATGTATGTATGTATGTATGTATGTATGTATGTATGTATGTATGTATGTATGTATGTAAGTATGTAAGTATGTATGTATGTATGTATGTATGTATGTATGTATGTATGTATGTATGTATGTATGTATGTATGTATGTATGTATGTATGTATGTATGTATGTATGTATGTATGTATGTACATTGTATGTATGTATGTATGTATGTATGTATGTATGTATGTATGTATGTATGTATGTATGTATGTAAGTAAGTATGTATGTATGTATGTATGTATGTATGTATGTATGTATGTGTGTGTGTGTGTGTGTGTGTGTGTGTGTGTGTCTGTGTCTGTCTGTCTGTCTGTCTGTCTGTATGTCTGTATGTATGTATGTATGTATGTATGTATGTATGTATGTATGTATGTATGTATGTATGTATGTATGTATGAATGTATGTATGTTTGTATGTATGTATGTATGTATGTATGTATGTATGTATGTATGTATGTATGTATGTATGTATGTATGTATGTATGTATGTATGTATGTATGTGTGTGTGTCTCTGTGTGTGTGTGTTTGTGTATGTATGTATGTATGTATGTATGTATGTATGTATGTATGTATGCATGCATACATGCATGCATGTATGTTTGTGTGTGTGTGTGTGTGTGTGTGTGTGTGAGTGTGTGTGTGTGTGAGTGTGTGTATGTATGTATGTATGTATGTATGTATGATTGTATGCGTCCACCGAACGTCCCGCCCACAGGTATCTTCGCCGGCCGCCTCAGCTTCCCCCGACCGCCCCCGAAACATTCAAAGACAGCGAGGCATGCCAGGACATTTGGAATACCCATATAATAAGTAGACCAAATAGACACCGGGCACCCGGGTTCGAATTCCAGTGTATGGGTGTGTGTGTATGTGTGTGTGTTTGTGAGTGTGTTTGTGTGTGTGTGTGTGTGTACGGGGTAGGCCGTTGTGAAGGGCGCGAGGGAATAGGCCCCTACCCCGGATATTAGCCTTTGCACCACAAAGGGGCCACAAACCCATACCTACTGAGAGGAAATGAAGAGTGGTGAGGCACAAGGAACTGGCCCGATCAAATGTAGTATAAACTACACTTTGATCTGAGCCAAAAGGACCATAGACAATGTCACCATTACCCCTACTCCGGTCAACCTCAAGGAGAAGGTATAGTACTTTCCATCACTGGCTCAGATTGATAGTCCTGTGACTAGACAACCACCAACCAGCAGCTGAATATGGTTTTACCCTCACAGTCTTATCAATCCGAAGGTGAATGTTGTCAACTTGGGGTAATGGACACCGTAGACAATGTCGATGTTTAACTCGGGTATCTTCAACTTTACTGAAAAGAATGAAGCCAGACTACGGCTAATAATTCTGTATATGGATATATTGCCACAATTAATAAACACGTTGTCAGCAACTTACTTGCGACAGGTAATTTAGGACTCCCTACTTTTCCACGACACGAACCAATAACTCGTGTGATTTGCAAAAGGATACATTTTTATTTAGAGCTGATTACAAACAAGCTCTGCGAGTGGAATACTTCATTGATAATCAACAACATGGTATGTTTCACAGATGCAATGAAGAGGTGAAAATAATGATACTATTACTAATTGGAATCTAAAGCCTAGCTAACACTATTGTCGATAAACTATATAAGGTTCCTAGCGAACACGTCTGCTCTCTATCCGTCCTTGTCCCAGTCTGAGCCACGCTTCTAATTGCGCGTTTAACCACGAACATTCAGTCCTCCGTGCGCTGGCGAGTTTGCGTGCGTAGAGTCCCAGCACGCTTGGTCAGTTAACTAAAGTAACTGGTATTCTCCAGTTACTCGTCGAGAGGCGAGTTTCCTATACTCTTGGGAAACCCTCACTCAGAAGCACTCAACGACCTCTTAGTTGACACGAATGTGTCCGGTTGTCAAGCTAAATATAGTGCCCGTGTCTCTCCTGTCTGGTGTTCTCTGTATAGCTCCGTCTTCACTCTCTAAGCTCCTATGTAGATCTTTGACACGCTCCTCTCCTCTGCGTGTAGTGTTACAACCGTTTAACTCCTGTATGTAACACGTATTGGTCACCGAAAAATTGGCTGTCCAATTTTGTCAAAGATCTCATAAGTTTAAGTATCTCTTCTGGGGATAGAACAAATTCTCTTCTCTACCTTTTCACACTGTTATATTGATTCACTCGGCTAATTGAGTAGTGCATCACATCATTATCGTTGGATATAGACCTCTATTATATTCTTGGGAATTGTATTGATCCGGAACCGTCGTCTTATGACTTATGTCCTGGCTTCCTTCGTTTGACCCTATGTCCTTTGACTTCTGCCCGTTGACTTATGTCTCGACCTGTCCTCAAATTGCCCAAAATGACAACCCGCTACAAGTTGTCTCTGTTACGAGAACAACACATGATCATAAATGCTCATGTTCCCCTATAATATTAGCACCAACTCGTATGCTCTATGTTCTACTCTTCACCTTCAAACTTCCGTTTGTGAAGAAATATTTTCAATGTTACCTTTAGGTTTTTTAAAGAAGTTATTGTGTCCCCTGTTTTGAGTTACTGTTCTTTGAAACCAATGGTGAATGCAACCTTTATGTGTTTGCTTTCCTGTTTGTTTGCGTGTTATTCAATAAACTACAATGTAATTAACTTGCTAACATGTGTATGCGTTTCTATTCTACATGTATGTATTCCTTCGAGCGCCGTAAATCGGATTATTGTGGCTACAAATATCGGTTACTTTTATTTATGACCACAACTTCGTTTTAAGATGCTCAAAGTACTTTCTCTATTTACTACTGCTATTTCTAAAGTATTGCAGTTACACACTTAAAACTGAACAACACATTGGTTACACAGATTGACACAGACAAGTCATAATAAGACGATTTGCGCGGAGAAAAAAATTTCCGCTAAATCTCTCTCTCTCTCTCTCTCTCTCTCTCTCTCTCTCTCTCTCTCTCTCTCTCTCTCTCTCTCTCTCTCAATCAATCAATCAATCAATGTTTACTTTGTCTTCATTCATTCCTCTCCTGTTATACATCTTTCGTTCACTTTCATACCATCCTTATGTTAAAACATTCATTCGTCCTTAAAATATGGTTCATAATATTACATAAATGACCATTACATATTTACAATAAATAATTGGCTGAATCGTACAAGTTTTCGCGCCACATGACTGTGCTATGTCTTTGCACGCGTCATATCTATACAAAATATTATACACGTTTGTGATGATGGTTAGTTACCGATCATGTGATACTAATTAATCTAAATAAGTTATAGTAATTTCGTTTGCTGTCCTAAATTAACCTAAGGGAAATAACCTAGTTAATTAATTATATTTAAGCAAAGTGGGTTAGTTACCTTATAGTATTATTGGTAAATGAAATGATATTAATTTTCCAATGATTGGGTTAGTTTAGAAATGATATTTTAAGCAAATTAATATATAAATAATTATGTTTACATGGTGATGTGATAAAGTAATCTCTAATAATTGCATTTCTACCGTAGATGTTAACTTAAATGAGGTTTTTAAGTAAATGTTGGTGACTTATACGTATGAACTAACATAAATAATGTCATATATTTACTTGAACATTTGCAATTCAATTATAAATATACCCAATGAGGTTATGCGCACTATTTAAAAAAAACAACAATGTACTATACATATCACAATTACGTTTATATATATAACTACACTAACGTCGTCCTGTCCGGTGTAATGTTCGAGCACTGTTCATTGTAGACTAGTGTAATAACATAGTTCAATTAACCACAGTCTTATATGCTCTCATTTCAAGATAGTGTTTATATATAAAGTTCCCTATCAGTTTCTGTAGGTTCACGTCTAACACTTTCGATGTAATTATTGCTTATCTACGTGTTAGCGCTGTAGAATTCTCACTAATGTGCCTGTTCATTTACTCATAATGGCACTGTTTCTCTGACGATATTAACGCACTTCAAAGTGTAAGTTTTTACCACACACGGCACTGATTTCATTAATAACTACAGTGTCACTGTTTCTTGTGATAAATCGTCGTTCTTTTCCTGTACTTCAGGTATCTCTATATTTGAAGGTCGACTTAAAATGTCTGCCAAAGAGTTTAACGATCCCTTCAAATGCTGGATTGTAAAGGCATAGTTTGCCAATATTAAGGACCATCTGTAGATCCTGTTGTTTTGAGGGATGCCAGACTGCATTACCGCAAGCGGAGAGTTGTCGGACTGGATTACAAACTCTGTACCTGCCAAAAACCTATGCAGTTTTCTCACACAATAGATTACGCTAAGGCCCTCCAATTCAGATGCTGAGTATCTTGATTCAGCTGGGCTGATTTTCCGGCTTACATACCTCACTGGGTGGAACTTCCCGTCATAAAACTGGCCCAATATACCAGATATGGAAATCGCACTTGCGTATGTGCGGAGGAAATAGGTAAGATTTTGATTAGGTAAACGCAAAATAGGTGGTACACTGAATAAATATTTCAATTTTTATAATGCGCCAATTAACTTTGCATCTTGTACATCCAATTTAGCCGAAGCTTTCAAAATATTGGAAAAACACTGGTGATTTCCACCAGATTGGGAATAAATTTACTATAATAGTTTACAAGACCAAATAGACTTCGGACCTGTTTCTTGGTCGTTGGCATAGTCAAATTAAGAATCTTCGTGACTATTTTCTCGTCTGTTCTGAGTTGGCCTCTGCAGATTGTATGGCCTAGGAAGTCAATTTCCTCCATGCCCAACTCTACCTTAGTTGGTTTGACGGTAAGACCGAATAATCGCAACCTGTCGAAGACATGTCGAAGTTTCTGTAGGTGTGACGTCCAGTCATCAGTATGAATACATATGTCATCTATGTATGTAGATGTATTGGTCACCCCGTTGAGAAGATCTCTAGTAAGACGTACAAAAGTGGCTGGAGCATTACGAAGGCCAAAAGGGAGAAATCGCCACTCATAGAGCCCTAGAGGTGTAGAAAAAGCTGTCAAAGGAATTGAATTTTCTTGCATCGGGACTTGCCAGTAACCTCGAGTGAGGTCAAGTTTGGAAAATATACGAGATGTAGACATATCCAGGATCAAATCCTCGCATGCTGGAATTGGCTCAGCATTGATCTTTGTCACTCTGTTTAAACGGCGATAATCGACGCAGAGGCGAATTGTTGAGTCCTTTTTGGTGACAAGAACGATAGGAAAAGAATATTCTGACTGTGATCTTTGAATTATTCCACTCGACTCAAGAGATAGTATTTCTTTGTCGAGGTTTGCCCTATAATTTAGAGGGATGGAATAAGGTCGACATTTGATAGGGGTGTTATCAGTCAGAATGATGGAATGCTCTATTCTGTCTGTCTTTCCTGGGATGTCGGAGAAAATGTCCTTGTATTCTGTCACAAAATCTATCATCTGTCGTCGTTGCTCGTCAGTAAGTTTAGTTTCTATCCGTATGCTATCGATGGTCCCAGTCGTGTCTACAGTGGGGACTGGTAATTCTATTCCGTCGTCATCTGTCTGGTTAAGTACTGTTGTGGTATTAGCTGCGTGTGCTGTTACCTGGCTACGTGTATTTGCGATGTCGTTGTCGTGTCGCCCTACCTAGTGTGGTTGTGTTGTGAACGTCTGTCGTCCGATTGACTGGTGTGGGTGCATTTTGTTCGTCTGTCGGTAGTTCCTGTCGTGAGAAATACGGTTTCAGCATGTTGATATGAAATATCTTTAATTTTCCCTTTATCGATATTTCATAGTCGACATCTGATATTCTACGTTCGACGTTGAATGGCCCTTGCCATGATGTTAGCAATAAATTACGTTTATCTGGTAGTAACAGCAGAACTTTCTGATTCGGTTCAAGGTGTATTGTTTTAGCACCTTTATTTGCATACTCGTGGTACATCTGTCCTTTCCTCTCCAAAGATGCTTTGGCTATTTCACACGCTTTCATGATTCTATCACGTGTCTCTGTTACCATCTCATATGGTGTTACTGGTGTTGGATTTTCTGGTAAGCTAGTAATTAGCTGATGGTATATTGATAGGGGTCCGCGAGGGTTCGCCCCATACACTAGTTCAAAAGGTGAGAAACCCGTACTTGAGTGCGGAATTTCTCGATGGGCAAAAAGCACAGCTGGTAATAGCGTGTCCCATTCAGCTGGGTTTTCGGCTGTTATTTTTGCCAGCATGTGTTTCAGATCCCCGTTAATTTTTTCTATGATGCCGTTATTCATTGGGTGGTACTGTGTACAGAAATGCTGCTGTATTCCTAAAAATTTTGTTAAGGCTTGCATAGCAGCCGAAATAAACTGGGTTCCACGGTCCGATAAAATCGTTCGCGGAAAACCAAAACGACAAAATAAGTGCAAAAATACATTTGCCACATCTTTGGAGGTGATGTATTTTAGTGGAATTGCTTCTATCCACCTGGTACATGTATCCACGAGCGTCAGTATGAAACGGTTTCCCTTGTTCGACACCTGATTCAGGGGTCCAACAATATCGACCGCTACACACTCAAATGGTCTCGATGCCAATAATGACCGTTGAACTTCGGCCGTCACATGCTTACCCTTTCTTACCAGATCTTGACAAATAGTACATGAACGACAGAAAAATTTTATATCCGTACAGAATTTAGGCCAGTAGAAATGTGACAAAATTCTGGCTCTGGTTTTGTCATAGGCCAAATGTCCAGCAAACGGTGACTCATGTGCGATCTTCAGCACAGTTTGTCGGTATGTTACAGGTAACACCGTTTGCTGAATTTCATGGTTATTATTTGTGTAATAACGCATGAGAATTCCGTTGTGTATTCTAAAATACCAAGATGCATTTTTAGTCACTTTCGCTCGCTCACCTAACAACGTAAAATAAGGTGCGATAGTTTGATCGGTGCGTTGTGCCTCGATAAATTCTTGTCGAGTATTATTGTTAGTAGCACCGCAAGGTGTTAACAGCTGTAACATCTCGTTTTGCAGGTCAGTGTAGTGTTTTTGCGTATCTGACCTTGTTACAGCATTAGCCAGGTTCGTTTCCTTTCAGGCTACTATATCATAGTCAGTACATTTCTTTAATGAGTCTAAACATCCTAAAATAAGATCTGTGCAAGGGTCTTGCAGGATTGCGCACGTAAATGTGCCGGTAAGGAATGGGGTATTTATATGCGCTTTTGCCAGTGGGTATTTCTCAATTGTTCCAGAGAAAGTACGGCATTTGACACATTCACCCGTGTAATCTTCTGGACTCACCACATTTTTCTCAGGCCAATTAAAGTGCTGCCGCTGTCCAGTAAACAATGGCATGGTTGATTATTTACCAGTGCATCGTAGAACTTCAATTTACCTCTGGAGGCATTAGCTGCGCTAGTATCTTCGATGGAATATGGAATAACGTGACCACATTTTAATGTTCCATCCGCATGAAACCTGTTACATGTATCACATTTATTGAAATCAAGTATATCAGTAACTACTGCCACACTTTCACATACATTCTCTGGTAGCACATTCTCAAGTTCAGAGTCAATCACACTATCATCGTCAGATGACGTATCGATGAGCATAGCATTGTTTGCCTTCATCCTTTGCCTGCCCAGACACTTTGCAGAATTGTGTCCATAGCTCGAACAACAATAACATTTAATAGCACGTTTAAACGAGTTTCTCCTATTTTCTTGCTTCTTTATGACTGTTTCTCAATGAGATGGATATGCTGGGTTCTTATCGCACATAGAATAATTGGGATTATATAATTTGCAATATCCACATAGTGGAGGTTTTTGATAGGGCTGGTCTTTACTACGATACTCTTTTTGTCTATACAATCTATTAGGTTCGTTTTTTACAAAGGCAGTGATCTCAGTATCATGGCTGGTGGTTTTAAAGATATCACGATTTGCAGAAATGTAAGCCGATCAGCGTTTTTCTAGCTCTTGAATGGATTCTATGTCTGCCTGTTGGAGGAACTTTGCAAAAGGGGTAGGGACCGTGGATATAACCTTATCCATTACCATTAGATCTTGCAGTTTATCGAAGTTTTTCCCCACTTTTGCCGCCTTAAGCCATTTATTAAATGTACTTTGTACGTTAGAGACTTAATCTAGGAAGTTTTCATTAGGTTTGGGTTTTATTTGTGAGTACTGAATCTGATACCCAGGAGCATCAAGTAGAAAGTGTTGCATTATTCTATCGTGGATGTACTGATAGTTACTCCTTAGTTCTGTAGGTATAGATTCTATCACTTTTAATGGCTCCCCACTGAGATTTCTCATGTAGATCATTGCCCAATCTTCCAACGGTATTTTCTGAGTCTTAAGTTGGAACTCTATGTTCTCACTCCATGCTGAGATGGAATCGCCTACGCTGTATGGCTTGATCAGGCGTTTATATTTGGAACATTTATTTTGCTCCTCCTGGCTCTTTTGTTTACTAGAGGCTATTTGAAAGTTTGACTCTATCTCTAACTCTTTCATCTTTAACTTTGTCTCTGACTCTACTTGTATCTGCTTTTGTTTGGTGGTTTCCTCTACTTCTTTCAACTCTTTCTGATGCTGTCTTTCTAATGCTCTTTTGTCTCTCTGTCGAGCAGTTTCTTCTTTGTATCTTTCATTCGCCCATTTCTCTAATTCCCCTCCAGTATGGCCTAGTGCTTTGCCTGCCTGGATGCAGTCATTTAACGATGCCATTTTATGATTTTATGTTATTTTACAATAATAATATTTCAATTTCACACACAATAGTTGTACAGTTATATGTTAGTTATTTACATTGTCACTGAAAATAAAGATGCATCGTTAAAATGGTCAGTATCACAATTATTCGAAAATATACTCATCTAATCGGTTGGAAAAACTGGCACTTGGGATGTTCCACCGCTGACTTCCGTACACAAAAATGATCGACTTGATTGGAGAACTGACGCTTCTGTTTAGTGGAGCATCAATA
>OY992883.1:35627365-35634865 GCA_963921405.1 Cepaea hortensis
TCTGGCCGAAATTCAATTCCACATCTACTACTGCAATGTGCTAGAGAATGAAGTATGGCTAAGATACATCCCACCCAACGGTAGAGTGATAAAAAAAAAAAGGCGTGTCCCTCGGGCCTGTACAGTTCACCCGACGCGTTTATAGCTGCACTGAATCGACTAATGAAAGATCGGAAGGTGGACGGTCAGCTCTGTGTTCTATTCCATTTCGACAAGGCATCAAAGAAAGTCATCGTGAAAATACTCGAACCCGGGGCCACTGTTACATTTAGTGAGAAGTTGCAAGAGATACTAGATACACTTGAAGGTGAAGGGGTGATAGACCTGAATAACGACCTGTAAAATGTCTACGTCTGCTGCGATCTCATTGCAGCGAGACCAGTCGGGGACGTCATTGTCCCACTACTAAGGACGGTTCCTATCCTGAATCAGCGCTCGACCTCACTAGGTACCGCTGAGTCGTTACTCCTTCGACACTGTGGAAATACTTCTAACCACTGGTACGGGCACAAAGGTCTCATTCACTACCGAGACTTCAGTGCAGACGTTACATTTTCGAGTTCGGAAGAGATCAGACTTATAATAATGGTAAAATACGTGGCGTTACGTCAAAACCCCAGACTGTACGAAGACGTGATGTGCGGCAAGTTCACACCTGTCAGGATCTTGCATTCGCAATCACTCAGGCTCGTAATAACTAACAGATGTGATACAAACACTGTCACAGAATGACTATACGTGACACACGGCGAATACAATGATAAACTCTTTATTCGCACTTCTCACTTGCCGCAAACACTACAAGCATCGCACAACCACAATGGTGATGCCATTATACAATCAATATATATATATATATATATATATATATATATATATATATATATATATATATATATATATATATATATATATATATATTGTATAATGGCATCACCATTGTGGTTGTGCGATGCTTGTAGTGTTTGCGGCAAGTGACACGGCAGATCTGTTGGGAAGATCATGACATTCTCCCACAACCCTCTCTAATGAAAGGTGTATCCTTTCATTGTTGTTTATATACATTTGGGTTTATTTTATTACACCTGTCATAATCGACCCATTGTTTGTCATCTGACGTGACACTTTGGTTTACCTTGAAATATTATATAATTGTATGTTATATACACACGCTCGTCAATGATGCTATTAAGCCACACTCATCAAGTACAATCCACTAGTTGGATTTTTACGTAGTTTGCAAATTGACTTAGCTATGAGCGATTTATGTTATCTCTCAAGCCACGCAACTACCTCACGACAGATATAAAAAAAATTACAAACACGACATGACAGGTCGAAAGTCATCTTCCTCATAAGATGGCTCCAACATTTGACCCCAACCCAATATGGTCAGATAGTCTAATGCAGGTCTACAACTTTAGTAATTATATTCCACGCATAGTTGATGTCATCTTGATGTGTTGCCAATCTGGTAACATGAGGACGGTTTTCAATAACTGTTACACAGTATCAATAGTTCAAATTGTTTCCCTTGGATGTAACAAGTGGGAAATACAAAACTCTATGGGTGATAATTTTCACAATCTTTCAAAGAAAATAAATTACATTGGTAATTCAAGTTCTAAGCGTCACAGTTTGATGCTTATTGTCAATAGTGAACCAAATGTTACTATTGAGAACAAGTTGATCAATCTATGATTCTCAGATTACAACTATCAAAAACCCTTTCATACAATTTGTATATGTAAATTTCCTCTCACAAAGTTTATATAAGACGTCAATTCTTTGTGAGGATTACTACATCGTCTGCTAATTCTGTTGAATTTGGATGTCGTCTTCTCTTTCGCACAGTTTAAAACGTCTGAACACTCTGTTTGGATTAAATTAACAGTGTTCAACAGTGTTTATGTTAACAGGTACTAAGGATAAGGAAACCGATCACATAAGGTAGGTTTTGAATTCCTCGTAGCACTGTTCGTCTTACTGTTCATAAGTATTTACAATAATATTACCTTTCGTTCCCATAACGCACAACTATTCATCACATTTAATCTAATAAAATATACTATATATACATGGGGACATTGTCCCTATCACAATTATATTTCACAGTGATTCTGAAATAAATTCAATATTTGCTGTGCTACTGAGCGCTATAAAGACTAGCAGTTTAATGACTGAGTTACTGTTTGCGCTCAGGCAAAGATAGGCTTTCGGATGTGCCGTACGGACATCTGGAAAGAAGGTCGGCAATCTATTTTGAGTGCCGTTAATATGTTTCACTTCGAAACTGAAGTCCTGCAGTAATAGAGACCACCTTGCTATCCTGTGATTTGTAGGAGTCCCAGTAGTGATGATTGTCAATGGATTGTTGTCTGTCTCCACTATAAAATGCTTCCCTAATAAGAATCTAGATAATTTTCTAACTGCATAAACCAGAGCAAGGGCTTCTACCTCAGGAGTTGACCAATTTTTCTCTCTTGGTTTCAGTTTCCGAGAGACAGAAGTTCCTGGGTAACTTTAGCTAGCATATGTTTGAGGTCGCCATTCATTTTCTCTACAATCCCCGTCGAATGAGGATGATATGGGCTATTAAAACACTGCTTTACCCCTAACATTCTAGTAAAGGCTTGAGTGGCTGCAGAAATAAACTGACTTCCCTGATCTGACAGAATGGTATAAGGAAACCCTGTTCTTGAAAAATGTGGAAGAAAACTTCCATTACATCTTAGATGTTATATTCTTGAGTGGAATCGCTTCAGACTATCTACTACATAGATCAATGATCGTTATTATAATCTTATTGCCTCTAGATGTAATATGGTTTAAAGGACCTACGATATCCACCGATATCTTTTCAAAGGGTCTACTTGCTAGATCTGTTATCTGTAGTTCTGCTTGCGGGTGTTTTCTCCTTTTTACAAGCTTTTGGCAGATGTCACAAGTTCTGCAATATAGTTTGATGTCACTGCAGAATCTAGGCCAGTAGAACTGGGTAAGTAACATTGCTCTCGTTTTAGAATAAGCCATATGCCCTGCAAATGGTATGTCATGTGCTAGTTGCAATGCTTTTCTGCGGTGTTCGTTTGGTAACACCGTTTGCTCAGTGGTGTTGGCATCTCTGGTGTAATACCGTGTAAGAATACCACCTTTGAGGTCAAAGTGCCATCTAGCATTCTTTGTAATTCTTGGCTTTTAGCCTATTAAATTAAAATATTTGTGCAAAGATACATCAGCCTTTTGGGCTTTTATGAGATTTTCTCTCATAGTATTGAGAGGCAGTATAACTGGGCTTAACATTTCCAAAGCCTCAGTTTGGTTAATTTGATTTTGCACTTTTGCAGCAGATCTAGTTACTGCATTTGATACATCAAAAACATGAGAAGATGATGTTACATTTAGAACAATACATTCATCAGATGATGTTACTACATTTGCAAACCTACATTCGTTCGAAGATGATATTACATTGTCAACAATACATTCAGCAGAAGATGTTACATAATCATGCGGCATATCATTTACTTCAGGAAGGTTACCCACAATTATGTCACAACATGGGTTAGATAATGCTGCTCATTTAACCTTGCCTGTGAGGAATGGGGTGTCAATATATGCCCATGCAAGTGAGTATTTCTCGATGTTACGTGAGAAAGTTCTGCATGTAACATGTTTGCCTGTATAGTCTGAAGGTGAGATAAAGTCTCTCTTTAAACCAATAAGAGTACACCCGCTATCTCGTAAAACTGTGGCAGCTTTGCCATTTACAAAGCCTTGATGGATGTTAAGTTTACCTTTCAAATTTATTACCAAATTGGCTTCTTCATTGGCAATAAGTATTGAGTGGCCACATGTTAATAAGCCATCTTCGTGAAAACGATTTCAGGTAGTGCATTTTTCCAGATGGAAAACATCAATGGCCTCTGCTGCATTAATTGGATGGTTTTCTACTTGTTCCTCATCTGAGGAAGACCTATCGAACATGGCTGCATTAGCCTTTCTGGTCATTTGTTTACCTTTACAGGCATGGCGCCAGTGACCGTATGCCTTACAAGGGAAGCATTTGGTTAATCGTTTGTAGCTCTTTCTCTCCTTATCTTACTTATCTATATAGTTTTGCAAGTATGTGAGGTAACCTGGGTGTGTGTCGCACATATCACTTTCATTATGTGGAAGACTGCAATATCTGCATTGATAGTTCTTATTTGCGATGTTCGTCCATCATGAATGACGAGGACCATTCATTACACTGCATCTTTTGATGAGGAACGAATGACTTGCGATTTGGTTTTATATAGCGAGGTAGTGGGCGCCCCCGCTCTCTCGTCTGTGTCCATCTGGCTCCAGTGGCTGGAAGACGTACACAGATGCAGTGGACGTTAGGCTGCCACGGCCAGTTATCCCTGTATATATTGGCTCTCGAGAGCCTCGTGCAAACGGCCCTTCCGTCAATTCCTTTAGTTTTCAGTTTTAAGACAAGCGTAGCGACAAGCAATGAGCGTATGATTGCTGATAGGATCCACAAGATTTCCTTCGCCGAAGACGGACTGACCGCCAGAACAGACCACACGCATATGAGGCGAGAAGCTGCCCACAGAAGATATTGCTCGTCTAGGTTGCGAACAGATCTTCCGCTTTACGGTTGAGCCTCACCAGCGCACATGTGCACATGGCGACTGACAGGACAGACGTTCACGCACACGCAAGCCAAGAGTAGCATCGCTAAAGCGAGCCCTCCCTGTACAAGGTGATACATGCAAAACCACTGGACACCTACCGACGAGCATTCAAGCTACGCCGGCAAGACAAACCGAAAAATAGCTATACCAGCTTACTGACTGCAGGCCCACTACTCATCGAGAGAGAGTAGGCGCTTATCCAGACTTTGTCGAACGGTCGTACAAATTTTGCTCTTTTGCCCCCTCAAACCACGACCCTGGCTGCGCGATGCGGTTATGTTCTCGAAACGTCTGCCTCGCTAACTTGCATTGGCTGGGAAGATCCCATTTTGGTGCACCTCACACAGCCATCCGAGACAACGAAAGCTTGACGCGGAACTGATCTAGTGAACCAGACCAGCTACAAATTGCTTACAGGGTTTCTGTTTGTTGTAGGTACCTGACTTTGTTCTGTCATAGGTAGAGGCTGCTACAAACTCTGTGTCAGTTAATACATTAGTGAAACAATGCTTGTTGGCTGTAAAATAAGAAGAACCGCGTTTTTCTATTTGTTGCACACTCTCGCACTCACATTCTTGCAGAAATTTAGAAAATGGTGGTGTTAGAGATGAGATGATCTTATCTCTGAGAATCAAATCTTTTAGCTTATCAAAGTTGTTATTAACCTTAGCTGATGACAACCATTTACTGAACACATCCTGCACTACTGAAACATAGTCAGAGAAAGTTTGTGTAGGTTTTGGAGTTAGTTTACTAAACTGTTCTCTGTAGCCTGCTTCATCTAACAGGAAGTGTGCCATAGTTTTGGCCTTTATGTAATGATAGTCTTTCCTAAGATCTTTGGGAATGGTCTCTATCACTTTGAGAGGTTCCCCTGAAGGACTTCTCATATAAATAATATTCCATTCTGTCTCTGGGATCTGATAATGTTCCATTATCGTTTCAAAGTTTTGGGTGAAGGCTGCAATGCAGTCGCCCGTAGTAAAATTTTTGACGATCCCTTGGTACTTTTTGTACCGATTTTCTTTTTCTTGCCTTTCTAACTTTTTAGATTCCTTATCTGCAGATGTTTCAGCTTCCAGCTGATTAATTTTCAGCTGCATTTCATGTTCTTCCTTTTTCGTTCGTGCATTGATTTCAAGCTCTTCTCTTTTGCTTTGGGCAGAGATCTCAGCTTTTCTTATTTCAGCTTCTGTTTCTGCTTTTCTAGCCTCTAATTCTGCCATTTTCAGATCTCATTCAGCAGCTCTGTCTTCTCGTTCTTTGGCTTTCTCCTGTAATAGGATATACTCTGCATATTTTGCCTCACTCCATCTTGTTAACTCATCATCAGTTAATTTTAATTTTAAACCAGATTCAATGAAATCGTCTAATGTAGACATGATCAATTAATTTAGATACAGTCAATGTACAGAAAATAAATTATCTGGTGTTAGTAGATACAATAATATGTACAATATTTATCAAAAGTACAGCTTATGCCTGGACTCACACACAAAAGTATATATGGAAAAAAATGACTACTCAAGTGAATTTGGAGCTCTGGGGTATGTTGAAACACTGTACCAGAGAATGGCCGCTTGATTTTTACCGCCAAAAATGATTTTTACTCGATTACACGTTTCGGATGACGCAAAAACCTGTGCTTTTTGGACAAGAAAAATGTTAGGATATGCCTGTTTGTGTGGTGTATGCGTTGTCAGATAAGTTTTGTAGGTTTGTATGCTGTCAAGTATATTTGTTAATCGATATGTCGTCCTTTCAACTCCCACTTTCAATGTCACTTATTTACCAAAACTTTCTTGCGTTCCAGAACTTTTCACTCCATTTCATTCGTCTTTATCTTACTGGTTATCACTGACACAATCGTCCAACAATCCGATGGTATACACTAACGTTCACACTTACTGTATGACTGGTTCACGAAAAATGGATGATACACACGTTTTCACAGCTTTCTATACACGTTCACACCTCTTCAATCACCTATTCTATCACTGGTTCAAAGCCGGACGTAGCACCCACGTTCACACCTTTTCAATCAATGGTTCAAAGCCGGACGTAGCACCCACGTTCACACCTGTCAGGATCTTGCATTCGCAATCACTCAGGCTCGTAATAACTAACAGATGTGATACAAACACTGTCACAGAATGACTATACGTGACACACGGCAAATACAACGATAAACTCTTTATTCGCACTTCTCACTTGCCGCAAACACTACAAGCATCGCACAACCACAATGGTGATGCCATTATACAATATATATTATATATATATATATATATATATATATATATATATATATATATATATATATATATATATATATATATGCAATGAATCAATACACACCTCACATCCCTACGTACCAAGCGCACAGTCTTCTATACTTCAGCAGGCGTTCTCTCTAATAACGTTCACTCACACAAGCTATACGAGCACACATTCCATCCACGTCTGTCCTGTACCACAGTCCGAGGCCGTCTGCTTTCTACCCGCAGTGAGTTCTCCTTGGTCAGGTTGTCTCCCTGCGTGGACTCCGAGTGCCACGCGTGCCACAACTGACCATTCTCGTCACTGCGCAGTTAGTGTCGCTCACAGGCGTCTCTGGCCGTATTTGCCAGGCGTCGATGATGATGACACGGCAGATCTATTGGGGAGATCATGACACCAGACACTCAGATGATTGATGCCCCGGTTATCTACAATAATCAGATATCAACCCACCAAACAGGAGACCAGTCTTATGACTACATGCTAAGTGACATGTACATACCAGGCTACCAGCCGAAAAAACCAACCTCCTGAGACA
>OY992883.1:35639865-35794865 GCA_963921405.1 Cepaea hortensis
ACCAGCCATTGGCTAGGCCGTGACATTTGCTATTGTCGTATTTCTCATGTGTGCTTGCTGGGGTAAGCGTGACCTTTACCTGTCGGAAGTACCATTTGTTACTGTAGAAAAGGGACACAATTATTTCCAAAATACGGAATGGAAATAACTGGAGTTATTTTTTTAAATATTATTTTAATGATTAATTTTCAAACTTCATTGTTTATGTTAATTTAATTGAATGTATACTATTGGGACTGGTCTTTGGTGTTATTTTCTCTAGAATTAATCACTGTCTGTATGTTATTACTTGTTTATTAATTGTGGCAATATATCCATATATAGAATTATTAGCCGTAGTCTGGGTTCAGACTTTTTCCTAAAGTTGAAGATACCCGAGTTACACATTGACATTGTCTACGGTGTCCATTATCCCATGTGGACAACATTCACCTTCGGATTGATAAGACTGTGAGGATAAAACCATATTCAGCTGCTTCAGTGGCTGTCTAGTCACAGGACTATCATTCTGAGCCGGTGATGGACCCTACTATACCTTCTCTTTGAGGTTTACCGGAGTAGAGGTAATGGAGTAGGGGTAATGCCTATGGTCCTTTTGGCTCAGGTCAAAGTCTAGTATATACAATATTTGATCTGGCCAGTACCTTGTGGCTCATCACTCTTCATTACCTCTCAGTAGGTATGGGTTGGTGGCCCCTTTGTGAAGCAAAGGCTAATATCCCGATTAGGGGCCTATTCCCTAGCACCGCTCACAATGGCCTACCCCGTACACACACACCCATACACTGGGACTCGAACCAGGGTGCCCGGCGCCTATTTGGTCTACTTATTATATGAGTATCCCACATGTCTGGGGTATGCCTCGCTGTCTTTGAATGGTCTCGCGGGCGGCGGGGGGAAGAGAAGGCGGCTGGTGGAGATACCTGTGGGCGGATCGTTTGGCTGGCTCGTGCCCCGGGAGACACGGACCAGAAGTGAACCGGAAGTAGTCAATAGGAAGTGACAACCGGACTAACCCAAGACAAAATACCTGCCATTTTTTCAAAGATAAAATCAAAATAGGTGCAGTTTCGTAACGTCACGCGTAGGTGCTAGACTCTTCAAATAGTAAAATATGACGTCACTACAAAGGCGCTGCACCTAAAATGATACTTAGTTTGCACATTGTACACTACTAATTTATGCGCTGTTCAGCTTGTTTAGGAAGTATCCGGGTCTCACAGGCCTATGTTGCAATGGGAAAGATAATTGCTTATAAAATCTAATTTTTGTAGTTCTAACTGTCCAACACCACAAGTTATTCAGTTGGTTTAGTTTATGAAGAATAATATATAGTCGTCTTTTAATTTCTTTCATTGTGTCACCATTGCTGGAAATTAAGGATCCAAGATATTCAGAAGGTCTGCATCACCTCAAATTGTTCCTCATTAACATATATTTCTTTCTCCATATTATTTTTATCTTTGTTTTTGTTATGTTAAGATATAAGTTGTGATTTTCACTATTCATTTTACTAGTTTGTTGTTTTGTTTTGTTTTTGTTTTGTTTTGACTATACCATTCTGTGATGTGTATATCAATACTGTGCCCTCAGCATATCGAATCTCTGGTATTTTCTGACAACAGATATTTAAGGTATTTAATTGCAAATTTTCATTAGTCATTAATATATTTGTGTTAGCGGGTTTATTAATTTAGTTGACAATGTAACCAACTATTTTTCTTTTCTTATTTTTTAAATAGTAAAATGTTATATGTTTTGTCACAAAGGTAACCAAAGAGTCAGTTGATGAAGTTAGAGCGCATACAGAACGAAGCTATGGGGGTCATTCTGGGATGTACCAGAGATACCCCAGTAGTGTGTATGCGTTACATGCTTGGTTTGCCGACTGTAGCTGGTAGGCTCAAGGTGATGCGAAAGAAGGCATACCTCAGAGTAGCTGCAGACACATATCACCCGTTGCATGAGGCGCTGGACGCAGTTAAGGGTCAGCGACTGATAAGAGGGAAATCATGGATGCATCAGGAGGAGGATACGTTCAGACAGGTGTTCAGACAGATCTTGGAGAACATTAGGCGAAGAGAGGAGTGGGTCAGAGTGCCAGCGGAGCAGTCAGACTTGTGCAGAGTTATAATCACATTGTGACATGGGGAATCATTCATCCACGTCCTCAGTCCACCACATTTTCTAAATACTTAAAAACTTGAACGGAGACCATCCAGATAGTAGAGATATTTATAAATTCGAACATTCCAGAACTTGGTGGGGAAGGGTAAAGGCGCATGCCCGTCTTTTGATTGGCTAATACCTCCCAAAGCGACGCTATCTACTAGGCCAAATCAGTTTTAGCTCGGTTTCCATCAAGGCAGGATGCATTGTGATGTGGTGATCATAACGCCCTAATAATATATTAAATATTGTTCTCTGGATAGCAGGTACCACATTAAAACATAATGAAATATTGTGGTTATGCCTAGTGAGCGAAAGAGAAAAATATAAAAGTGTTTTATGCGAAAATGTGAAAGTGAAATCAGCGCTTCATTGTGAAGGTATTCTGAGTGTTGCTTCTTCAACCTGTCAGATCTACCACGCTGTATATTCTAACTTATCTGTCATTACACTGTAGTGACAGTTGCGTGTGCTTGATGACTGTATATTACTCTCAATGCATACTAGCAAACCTTTGTGCATTCTATGAATGCCTATCATCACCCACTCTTGATCAAACGGTAGTAATGCTTTTGTGAATCTACGTCTGTGATCAGAATGTGTGGTGTAACATGTAATATTTCCCTTGTTAGGGCTGAGAATGTTTGAGTGAGTGAGTTGTTGCTACTCTCACATTAGTAGAATGAAAGACATTTGGTGTGTTCGAACCCATTTCTTAGTTGGCGGAATATAATGTATGGCTCATGCAAATTTACAGGGAAAAACCATGTTTTCCCAATATGTGCTTTGTTACATATGTGAACAATTGCTTATGCAATACTGCTTCTTTTATCTACTCTGGAAAATATGGACATCACTAGACATCTTTCTCTTTGGGGAAAGAGCACATGATGATGGTGATAGTATGATGTACTTGTGAGCCGAGTCTAGTCTTAAAGGGGTGAGGTCTGGCATTGCTGTGTGAGTTTGTATGGAATAGGACATTCATGCACCAACATAACTCCCATTAGAATTGATGTTTGGTCTGCTAATTGGTTAAATGCCATTAGTTTAATACATATTGCATATTGCAATTGTAAATGATGTCTATTTTCCATCTGCCTCACCATGCCTGCTCATGTTGCAAATTCACAATGCCTGCTCATGCTGCTAATTCACAATGCCTGCTCATGTTGCTAATTCACAATGCTTGCTCATGTTGCTTGTTCACAAGGCTTGCTCAGGATGCTTGTCTTAAAGTGTCTGCTTTACTGTGTCTGTTCCTCATTGTGCCCAGATCTACTGTGATTAAAATATGTGAGAACCTAGACATATAAAATGCTTGTAAGTGTGTAAAGCTACCCCTGTCTCAACATATGGGCTTGTGACTATCACAGATAAGGGTGAATCATGAAAGCATATCACCCACAGTCCATCAGAGTGAAATACACACCACCACCAGTAAGGAGAGGTGTGTTTGGTCAACACCCTCCAATCTGCTCCCCATTTCCATCTGTGTATGTAGATTTTAGATGTAACATTGTCTTGAATAAATGTAAAGAAATGTTGTACCCTTTATGTATCAACAGAGAACAAGGATGGTGGAGTGACCTTCTTATTTTCTCTGGGACAGCCAAACAGGAGTCCCAGACTCAGAACTAACTCCCTATAGGTGAAATCCAGGGATGACCACAGAAGCACACAGGCTGATTTGCCAGCCTTTATCTTCATGACATGATATGCCTTGGTCCCTGTCAACTAAAATCACTGTTTATGGACAGGAAGCAGGATTGGTCTACATTGGTAAACCTGTCTTGGAGTACAGTAAAACAATGTTTTATTAGCGATGACCCATGTCTACAGTTTGTCTCGGTCAGGCCCATGGAAGGTTAATCCTGTGCCCCATGGAACACCTACCTTTCTCATAGAATCCGAAATGCCGGAATTTCTCAGGAAGTTTTACCTCAGCTCTAGAACAGCTGAAAGTCAATGGGAAAATAACAGTTCTATATGATGCAATTCCATCATCTGGATTATTGTGTTCATTATTATTATCAATATCATCTGAGAGCTGAAATAAGTCTCTTGTTGTGATCCCCATTCAAAGGAACTTGGTGAAGTAAATCTTGCAGTGGTTTGTTCATCGGAACTTAACTTCAAGAACACCCAGCATGGTGCTCACACAGTGATTGTTTGGTCAGAATTGAAACGTGGGTGAAGTCGGACTTTGCTATATGAGATGATGCGGTATTGTGGAGATTATTCCTACCCCTGGATGTCTTCTGCACGGTGAATAACATGCACAGAGAATACATCTGCCATTGTCAGGAGAGTGATATCCTCAACCATTTGAAGTAACCCAGTTGTCAGCTTCACAGGCAGTCTGGACAACATTGAGTTTCAGTACAACATCATCACCTCAAATTATGTTTTCAGGAGGGAATGAACTTGCATGAGATTTACTACAGGGAGGCTGCTACCTGGAACTTTCCCAACATCAATTGCTGATGGTAACAGGATGTAAATGATCCAGAACAGTAGTTCTTTCTTTTGGTTTGTCCATAACAAGGATTATATAAATTTCCCCAGAGACAGTGAAGGGATGAAAGTACAAGAGCTCTAATGGGTAGAAGAGTTTAGAGATGGAACGGAGGAGAGTTGGAGAGTTTTGAGATTGGGTGTATAGTGGTGGATTTTCAGAGGATGTACTCATTTTTCCATCTTCATACTCACATTGCATATGATTGTTATATTCGAAGTGTAATGGGGGTGATGGAGAATGGGTCTTTGCTCAACCACTAAGAACAGCTCATAAAAGATGGTGTTGAGAATAGTGTCAAAGTACATGTCCATGTAATGTCTTGGTCAGCTGGTGTGAAATACATTATTATGTAAATGTCCTGTCCAGCTGTTGTCAAGTACAATTCTTGGTGCATGTCCTGTCCAACTGTTGTTGATGTCAGTGATATGTGAATGTTGTCCAGTATATCTCATGATGTATGTCTTGTTACATTGTTGGTGCAAGCATTTCCCTGTGGATGCATGTCCAACTTTTGTCAGGAACCTGTCATGTTGATGTCTTGTTCAACAGGTGTTAAGAACAGTTATTGTTGAGTGTATGTCTACAACGGTTGACTCCTAAAGTCCTACATGTCTAAAGGCACAACTGACATATGTCACTATAACAAATATAATTAAGGGGAGATCTAATGTGGCGGACTGAAAGCATACTGACAACATTATGATGAGAGACTTAATTCCTCGGTTGTACAGGGGCAAATAGTCCAGATCTCCCTATGGCCTTTGAGGGGGCCTTTTCCTTCTTTTATAAATTTTCTGTGTAGATGCACAGTGGGGGTTCTGAGCTAGGAAAATTGGTTCCTCTAAAGGGCTAAGCGGGAATGATTATCTATCTCATTTGAGATTCCTCTAGATAAAAACTTGCCAAATCATATCCTTATGTTGTCTATCTATTATACAAAATATATTCACAGAGTCCACTTCAAATTGGGATCTCTGTCTTTTTCTAACATGCCACAATAAACTGTGACGCTATTCCCGGATTTGAACCCTGGTAATAACCTGCTAGGGGTTCACATATCTGATTCCCTGATGTCGGGATACAAACCTTGGTAATACACTGCATGGGACTCACTTTTTGGGATCTCTATGTTGGTATTTAAATTCGGGGTAACCTCTTGCAAATCAGACCCATTTCTTGGAGTTTTTATCGTGTTGGTTAACGGAACCTGCCTCTTATATGTGGACTCTATGGTCCGGATATTTAAACCCACAGTGAATCTCTAGGAGGGTTGATTACATAGATAGTGATAATATTGGATGTATCACTATTTCTAATATGTCAGGTAGGACTTCAACGTAGGTGACGGATGATGATGTTTAAATATCTTATGGGTCAACATAATTGATTGTATCCATGATATTTGTTTTTCTTAAAATGGGATGATTTATTGGCCTGTCAATATTGTTGTATAATTTTGTGCATGCTGGTTGTTCAATATGTGTATCACAAATTAAGGTACCTGAGACATCAGAGAACACAAATTATTTTTAATGTAACTGAGACAGCTAATGTCAGGGGAAAATATATTTTTTCTCTTGAACTTGATTAAGACACTTAATCCAATGAATGAACATGGGGCCTACTCCACCTCCTATTTAATGGCTAGCATGAGTGAGAGGAGGAATATTGTTGTAACTACAACATTTATAATGTCACCACATCACATCAATTATTAAACTCTGTATCTTCCCCTCTCCTTATAACATGCCGGCAACACTGAGGGGGAGATGGTGAGCACTGATGGTCATTTTCATAGGGCACCCATAAAGACACCACGTTAACCCACCCTCGGTTATAGTCGTTATTCAAAACAGACTATTGTCCAGTGTCGATTCGACATTTGGTTTTATTCTTCAATTGTGTGATATCCTTCTCAGTATATACTGATCACGTTGCTGAGGGTGAACCGATTGAACCCCCCAGGAAAACCCCTTTAACACCTCAGTCATCTGCCATTCTTGAAATGGTGGGATTTTAAAAGCGTACCTGGAGTACGTTATTGACGAGATGAAAGGAAGATTTACCTGGTGTTATGGTCAGTCATTGTAACCGACCACTGCCTGGTGTCTACATGACAGCAGTCTTTTGTTCAGATTATGTAATATCCCTGGTGTACATGGATCCTGTCGCTAAGGGTGAACTAATTGAACTTTTCCGGGCAGCCATTAAAATAACTGGACCCATGCCATTTTCATGGCAATGGAACGCGTACACTATGTATGTGTCTAGCGAAACTATGGTAAGTAACCTTGTATATGGGCGTGTCGTACGTTTTGGGAGATGCCACAAATTGCCTGGAGTAATTTCAATTATGAGATGGTAACAGGAAGTTGGCCCCAAAATCGACCCCCATTTCATCCTGAATTAAGATTTTTCTGCCTGAAAAATGGCGGTGTTTATATTGGCATGTCGTACGTTCTTGATGTTGCCATAATATATTCTGAGATAATTTCCTTCATAGAATAGAACGGAAAATATGGCCGGCGTTGACCACCAATTATCTTCAATTGAGAAGACTTTCTGCCTGAAAAATGGTGGAAGTTATAGGGTGGACATAGTTTGCGAAGCTATTGTCTTCTCCTTATTCAGAGCTCAATTCTAAATGAGAGCCATTGTCTGCAATAAAGTGGACTATTAAGGATCTCTGCATTGTACAGTAGACTCCTCTTATTGTCAGAACCACTGTAATTGGGCAGTGGAATCTGCATTCTTGTGAAGATCACTGCCTTCAAGCAGTTGATTTCTTTACTTTGTAAGACACCCTGCATCGCGCAGTGGAATCTTATGTAATTACTGATCTGTGAGGAATGTTCACGTGACTTGGCCAGTCCTGTCCTCCAGACCAGCATATTTGCTTCCAATAATTCCGGTCAATACTGGTAGGTAGAAGCTAAACCCACGTATTCACACCCCTTCAAGGTGGTTGTGATATTGACGAACCTCTCTATTGCTGAGTAGGAACGCCTTATATTCGCCATATGTAAACGTTTTGCTCGTGTGGGCGAGAGATAACGGATACTTTCCAGCCACTCGAAGCACTTCGCTAGAGCGTTGTCTGGGATATTACAGTTGGAATTTCCACTTTGGGATTCTAGCTTAGTAGATGTTACAGTCTTACTGCATCTGCTAATTTTGTTGCTACGTTGAAAACGGCTAACACATCGATGAAAGCTGGTGGGTCGGTCCACGACAAGTTTGAAGTAGGATTGCTTGCTATTTCAACCATAGGGCAACTAGAAAGAGGAAATGCTGACATGTCTCACAACAGATCAGAATAGGGCCGAACGGAATGAGAGAATCTCAACAGATGAGTGCACCTCTGAACCTTTGGTAATGACTACAGAAATGAGTCAAGGAACTACAATGGGAATTTAGTACCATCTGCGAACAAGAAGCTTATAATCTTCTTTCATAAGTTCTGCAGTGGTAACTGTTTACAGCTCAACCGGAAACGATTGTCTTTGCTCCGGTGCTGGTCGAAATTTAACCCAGTTCCATATGCCAGGATTACTGTTGGAGAAAGTTGTTCAGTCAATACTCTCTCATATATTTATCATTCTCCTGTTGGCGGAGGAAGGATGATAATCTGTTAAAGATGAAATTTTGAGAGATATACGGAAATTCTACCATTCTCTTCAAACCACATCTAGAAGTTGGTTTAACCGCAAAGCCATTACTTCTTTTACTGAATCTATATGGTCCATTCATACATTGTTAAATGGTTTGACTCAGAAAGATCATTTATCACAGACAGGAGATATAGCGTGGATGTCAGCAGTGGAGTACTATCAGAAGTAAATGGAAGGGCGGTTCACAGATGAGTGGAGTCATGACTCTTGATGCTCCCAGTGACTTAATGGAACTTAATGCAGGGATAATTTCATGGTCTTTGCTTTTGCCTCCAGATTCATTACTTATGGATGAATGTTGGAGCAGATTTCTTTTCATGAAAAGAAAAATCACTTGGTTCCTGATGCACTACCTTAGTTGGGGTAATGGGAGACAAGGAGCAATTGATCAACCCACTGAATGGATCTGGGAATCGTGGATTAATGAGATTATCTGTCATACCAATGAAAGATTTAAGAGGGGGGGGGGGCGGGCTGTGACATGGGGAATCATTCATTCACCTCCCCGGTCCACCATATTTTCTAAATACTTAAAAACTTGAACGGAGACCATCCAGATAGTAGAGATATTTATAAATTCGAACATTCCAGAACTTGGTGGAGAAGGGTAAAGGCGCATGCCCGTCTTTTGATTGGCTAATACCTCCCAAAGTGACACTATCTACTAGGCCAAATCAGTTTTAGCTCGGTTTCCATCAAGGCAGGATGCATTGTGATGTGGTGATCATAGCGCCCTAATAATATATTAAATATTGTTCTCTGGATAACAGGTACCACATTAAAACATAATGAAATGTTGTGGTTATGCCTAGTGAGCGAAAGAGAAAAATATAAAAGTGTTTTATGAGAAAATGTGAAAGTGAAATCAGAGCTTCATTGTGAAGGTATTCTGAGTGTTGCTTCTTCAACCTGTCAGGTCTACCACGCTGAACAATCCAACTTATCTGTCATTACCCTGTAGTGAGAGTTGCGTGTGCTTGATGACTGTATATTACTCTCAATGCATACTAGCAAACCTTTGTGCATTCTACGAATGCCTGTCATCACCCACTCTTGATCAAACGTTAGTAATGCTTTTGTGAATCTACGTCTGTGATCAGAATGTGTGGTGTAACATGTAATATTTCCCTTGTTAGGGCTGAGAATGTTTGAGTGAGTGAGTTGTTGCTACTCTCACATTAGTAGAATGGAAGACATTTGGTGTGTTCGAACCCATGTCTTAGTTGGCGGAATATAATGTATGGCTCATGCAAATTTACAGGGGAAAACCATGTTTTCCCAATATGTGCTTTGTTACATATGTGAACAATTGCTTATGCAATACTGCTTCTTTTATCTACTCTGGAAAATATGGACATCACTAGACATCTTTATCTTTGGGGAAAGAGCACATGATGATGGTGATAGTATGATGTACTTGTGAGCCGAGTCTAGTCTTAAAGGGGTGAGGTCTGGCATTGCTGTGTGAGTTTGTATGGAATAGGACATTCATGCACCAACATAACACCCATTGGAATTGATGTTTGGTCTGCTAATTGGTTAAATGCCATTAGTTTAATACATATTGCATATTGCAGTTGTAAATGATGCCTATTTTCCATCTGCCTCACCTTGCCTGCTCATGTTGCTAATTCACAATGCCTGCTCATGTTGCTAATTCACAATGCTTGCTCATGTTACTAGTTCACAACTCTTGCTCAGGATGCTTGTCTTAAAGTGTCTACTTTACTGTGTCTGTTCCTCATTGTGCCCAGATCTACTGTGTTTAAAATATGTGAGAACCTAGACATATAAAATGCTTGTAAGTGTGTAAGGTACCCCTGTCTCAGCATATGGGCTTGTGACTATCACAGATAAGGGTGAATAATGAAAGCATATCACCGACAGTCCATCAGAGTGAAATACACACCATCACCAGCAAGGAGAGGTATGTTTGGTCAACACCCTCCCCTCTACTCCCCATGTACATCTGTGTATGTTGATTTTAGATATAACATTGTCTTGAATAAATGTAAAGAAATGTTGTACCCTTTATGTATCAACAGAGAACAAGGATGGTGGGGTGACCTTCTTATTTTCTCTGGGACAGCCAAACAGGAGTCCCAGACTCAGAACTAACTCCCTATAGGTGAAATCCAGGGATGACCACAGAAGTACACAGGCTGATTTGCCAGCCTTTATCTTCATGACATGATATGCCTTGGTCCCAGTCAACTAAAATCACTGTTTATGGGCAGGAAGCAGGATTGGTCTACATTGGTAAACCTGTCTTGGAGTACAGTAAAACAATGTTTTATTAGCGATGACCCCTGTCTACAGTTTGTCTCGGTCGGGCTCATGGAAGGTTAATCCTGTGCCCCATGGAACACCTACCTTTCTCATAGAATCCGAAATGCCGGAATTTCTCAGGAAGTTTTACCTCAGCTCTAGAACAGCTGAAAGTCAATGGGAGAACAACAGTTCTATATGATGCAATTCCATCATCTGGATTATTGTGTTCATTATTATTACCAATATCATCTGAGAGCTGAAATAAGTCTCTTGTTGTGATCCCCATTCAATGGAACCTGGTGAAGTCAATCTTGCAGTGGTTTGTTCATCGGAACTTAACTTCGAGAATGCCACATTGCGTTTAGACATAATGACGTCATCGGAAAAGGCGGTAGAAAAATCATATAGGAAAACACCACAAGAAACTAAGAAAACTGTTGATAAAGAACACAAAGGACAGTGACGTCAGTTATCAACAGAAAGGACATTGATTGGGAAGGTACTAGCTGGCCGTGAAATGCAAATATTGGCGGTAGAATCGTGTTGGCACATGAAACAGTGGCTGCGACTGAGATAGCAGGGAGGGAAGAGATACAGGGTTTGCTACAACGTGTCGCTGCAGAACGTACGGGAGTACCTAGACTTATATCGTGCAGAGCGGCAAAGAAGAACTTCAGGCAGAATGACAGAAGGGCAATGGAAGATACGAGGGTACAATATCTATGTAAGCAGGTTAGTGTTGAGTATCAATGAGTTCCTGTAAATAGAATTGGGTCCCGCTTGGCAACAACAAGCACCTAGGTACGGATAGAATTGATAGAAAATCTCAAACTGACTGTCAGATCTTATTAAATGTTATTAAGTATCAACATCTTCAACATGACAGTTGGCTTCGTCATTACCCTGCCGTTCCAGTTCTGAACTTTGCTCGTTTACTTTTATAAGTTTGTGTCGAGCCGAAATTATTGATCGTGCTATTTGGACATTTTGCATGTAATTGTTATGAATGCTGGACTTATAGCATGGCAGAGAACACCCAGCATGGTGCTCACACAGTGATTGTTTGGTGAGACTTGAAACGTGGGTGAAATCGGACTCGCTCGGTGAGATCCTGCAGTATTGTGGAGATTGTTCCTACCCCTGGGTGTCTTCTGCGCGGTGAATAACATGCACAGAGAATACATCTCACATTGTCAGGAGAGTGATATCCTCAACCATTTGAAGTAACCCAGTTGTCAGCTTCACAGGCAGTCTGGACAACATTGATTTTCAGTACAACATCATCACCTCAAATTCTGTTTTCAGGAGGGAATGATCTTGCATGAGATTTACTACAGGGAGGCTGCTACCTGGAACTTTCCCAACATCAATTGCTGATGGTAACAGGATGTAAATGATCCAGAACAGTAGTTCTTTCCTTTGGTTTGCCCATAACAAGGATTATATAAATTTCCCCAGAGACAGTGAAGGGATGAAAGTACAAGAGCTCAAATGGGTAGAAGAGTTTAGAGATGGAACGGAGGAGAGTTGGAGAGTTTTGAGATTGAGTGTATAGTGGTGGATTTTCAGAGGATGTACTCATTTTTCCATCTTCATACTCACATTGCATATGATTGTTATATTCGAAGTGTAATGGGGGTGATGGAGCATGGGTCTTTGCTCAACCACTTAGAACAACTCAATAAAAGATGGTGTTGAGAACAGTGTCAAAGTACATATCCATGTTACGTCTTGGTCAGCTGGTGTGAAGTACATTATTATGTGAATGTCCTGTCCAGCTGTTGTCAAGTACAATTCTTGGTGCATGTCCTGTCCAACTGTTGTTGATTTCAGTGATATGTGAATGTTGTCCAGTATATCTCATGATGTATGTCTTGTTACATTGTTGGTGTAAGCATTTCCCTGTGGATGTATGTCCAACTTTTGTCAGGAACCTGTCATGTTGATGTCTTGTTCAACAGGTGTTAAGAACAGTTATTGTTGAGTGTATGTCTACAACGGTTGACTCCTAAAGTCCTACATGTCTAAAGGTACAACTGACATATGTCACTATAACAAATATAATTAAGGGGAGATCTAATGTGGCGGACTGAAAGCATACTGACAACATTGTGGTGAGAGACTTAATTCCTCGGTTGTACAGGGGCAAATAGTCATGATCTCTCTATGGCCTTTGAGGGGACCTTTTCCTTCTTTTATAAATTTTCTGTGTAGATGCACAGTGGGGGTTCTGAGCCAGGAAAATTGGTTCCTCTAAAGGGCTAAGCGGGAATGATTATCTATCTCATTTGAGATTCCTCTAGACAAAAACTTGCCAAATCATACCCTTATCTTGTCTATCTATTATACAAGAAATATTTACAGAGTCCACTTCGAATTGGGACCTCTCTTCTTCTAACATGCCACACACTTTGAGCTGAGGGTGCAGGGAGTGGCCAGCAGGGACCACGGAAGGCGAAATTTAGCAACTAATTCAGGATAATGCTCGCTCGGTTGATGTGATTATCTACACAGATGGTTCGATGTTGAGAGGTAGGAGAAGTGCCTGGGGGTTCTTAGCAAAAGCTAATGGTCGACGTTTGGTGCAGCAGAGCCTGGCATATGATACCACAACATCTAGCTTAAGAATGAAGGTGGAGGCGGTCAGTGCAGCTTTCCGCTGGATGGATAATACGACGCACACACACTCATACATCGTGATTGTAACTGACACAGAAAGCATGCTGAGGAAGGTGAGGACAGGCAAGCTTCGTGTAGAAAGGCTTGCTTCGCTTCGGAGGTCACGGGTGGCAAGCATCGCTGTGACATGTTGAGTCAGTCATCCACGTCCCCAGTCCACAACATTTTCTCAATACTTTTATAACTTGAACGGAGATCATCCAGATAGCCTGGATATATTTAGAATCGAATGTTCTCGAACCTGGTGGGAAAGGGAAACGGTGCATGCCCGTCTTTTGATAAGCTAATACCTCCCTGAGGCGACGCTATCCACTAGGCCAAATTCAAAATTGAGTAGTTTGAGCTCGGATTCCATCAGGAAAGGATGCATTTCGATGTGGTGATCATAACGCCCTAAATATTATATTAAATATTCTTCTCTGGATAACAGAGAACGAGGATGGTGGAGATGTCCTCTTCTTCTTCGGGGGAACATACAAATGGAAGTCCCTACTTCAGGATTACTACTCCTTTGGTAAAACAGTGTCTTCAGGAAAATATCAGCATATATCTGCATCAATAATTGTCCAAACTAAATGACACTGAAAGGGTCTCAATTTAAACCCAACCACAGGATGGACTCCTTTGTGTTCGCAGAGTAGATAGAAGGATAGACGGGTGAATGGTAGATGGATGAATCCAGAACCCATGCCAAGCATCAGTCTAGGAGTGTAGTAGGGAATCGACACTTTGTCAGAGTTTGGTTAGCTTCCCCGGATTGGTTTGTCCTAGAGTCGACATATGTACTCCGAGATGGTTACAACAATTTCACAGTGGACTACCAACCCTCTGCCTCCAGCAAATATCTAAGTGCTAGATGTTCTTGGACGTCCTCTCAGAATCCACCAAGTCATACCAATCCATACCACCAAACCAAACATGAACATAGTCCACATCTGACTCATTCATTTTTCATACGGAGTAACCTCTTGGACTCAGTTGCCTCAGACAGGACATGACCATGATGACTGCTGTGAACCTGAGACTTGCATTGTTTTCCTTGGGAGAATGTGATCCCAATTTACTTGTTCATTACATGAAAATTGGATTAATGTACACTTACAAGCAGGAACCAGAATCCTGTATTTTATCCTCATTCAGAAAATGGTTTGGGAGAGACTTGTGGAGTAATGCTGTATAGTGGATTTATATTTCTACTGACTGGATGGTATGCGGATTGTTGTGGAATGTGTAACCCCAGTCGCCAGCTTCTCAGACAGTCTACTCACCATCGAGAAGCCATGATTATCTATTCAGAAACTGTTCACCAGAGGAATCAGACTTATATGGGAATCTTCATGGGAAGGCTGCAACCTTGGACCTTCCCAACACCACTTCATGTGATAACAGGATGTTTACGGACCAGTAAAGTAGTTTTTCCCTATGTCTGACCCATTTTAGAAAGTCCACCAGTGTTTTACTCTCAGTCACAGTTGTAAGGATAATTCATGATGTATTTAAGTTGTAGTGTAGGAATAGTTCATACAGTGGAGATGTGATGGAGGAGAGTTGGAGAGTTTTGAGATTGGGTTTCTGTTGGTGGGTTTTTGGAGGATGTACTCATTTTTCCATTTTCATACTCACATTGCATATGATTGCTTGTGTTTGAAATGTAATGGGTGTGGTGGAGTATGGGTCATTAACTCGACCTGAACAGTCAGCTCAATAAAAGATGGTGTTGAAAACAGTGTTTAAGTATATGTCCATGTAATGTCTTGGTCTGCTGGTGTGAAGTACATTCTTGTGTAATGTCCTGTCCAGCTGTTGTCAAGTACAATTCTTGGGGCATGTCTTGATGAACTGTTGTTGATGTCAGTGATATGTGAATGTTCTGTAGAAATGTTGTCCAGTATCTCTCATGATGTATGTCTTGTTCAATTGTTGGTGTAACGATTTCCATGTAAATGTATGTCCAACTTTTGTCAAGAACCTGGCATGTTGATGTCTTGATCAACAGGTGTTAAGAACAGTTATTGTTGAGTTTATGTCTACTACTTTTGACTCCTAAAGTCCTACATGTCTAAATGTACAACTGACATATGTCACTTTGACAAATATAATTAAGGGGAGATCTAATATGGCGGACTGAAAGCACACTGACAACATTATGGTGAGAGACTTAATTCTTCGGTTGTACAGGACAAATAGTCCAGATCTCCTTATGGCCTTAAAGGGACCTTTTCCTTCTTGTATAAATTTTCTGTGTAAATACTTGGGCTTAGGCCTAAGAAGCACAGTGGGGGTTCTGATCCAGGAAAACTGGTTCCTAAAATGGTCTAAGCGGGAATAATTATCTATCTCATTTGAGAGACCTCTAGACAAAGACTTGCCGAATCATATCATGTATCTTGTCTATCTATTATACAAGACATATTTACAGAGACCACTTCTAGTTGGGACCTCTGTCTTCTCCAAACATGCCACAATCGCCTGGATCTTTTCTCCGGGGCATGCCGGTGTGCTGGGGAATGAACAGGCAGACAGATTGCCTGGCTAGGCAAAACTTGGTGGAGTATTGATGCATGACAAGGCAGACGTGGTTGCGGCCTTGTGGGAGCACGTGCACACCTCGGAGGAGCAAGTGGAACACCGTGGTCTGGCAAGAATGAGACAGCGAGGAGTGAAGAGGGGATCTGGCCGACGCTCGACACTCAGAGGAAAGGCGAGACGGACATATAATCAAATTGCTACTGGTACTATTGGTGTTGGAACTCTTCGCTGGCTGCTGAGGATGGGGACGGAGCGCTTATGGGAATGCCCCGAATGCTGTGATGTTGATTCCTAAATCAATCAATCAATCAATCAATCACAAAGGTAAACTATACTGGGCTGTGATTTTGAATGTTTTAACTTTTATTTACTTAGATACTTAGAGATTGTAAAGGCATAATTGTAGGTCTTAGATGTTAATAATTGTTAAATTTGTGTTTTTAAATCACATGTGTTGAGAACAAGACACATGCTTATTGTTTTTATAGCTTTTTAAAGTTTGTATGACTGTGAATATACTTTTTATTGAGCCAAATTTAAGCAGGATTGAATGGACAACCTTTCATGATGTTATGGTCATGTACATGACATACTGTATTTCGGTAATAACTTGATTTGAAACTGACATACTAAACATAACTTGTACTCCCAACCTGGCAGAAACTGTTTATATCATTGTCTTGAGTTATTAACTGTTATAATGCCTTTTAATTTTAATAGTCTGCGGGTTCTTTTGCTATTGTTTTACACTAAAATCAATATGCTATGGTGATTATTTATCTGTAGATTATTTATGAGGACGGTTTCCTTATATTCAGTTGTATTGCTACAGCCCTCTCATCATCATCAAGTGCCGTGCCGGCTGGCGTAGGCGTTCATGGCTCTCCACAGATCTCGGTCTTTGGTGTTCTGGATCAACTCTGCTGATGATATTCCTCCATGCCACCATCTCAGTCCGTCCAGCATCATTTCTCTTGGTCTGCCTCTGCCTCTCTTCCCCTCGATCTTTCCAGTTGTCACGATGTTTTCCAATGCCTCTCTTCTCATCACATGACCAAAGAAAGATGTTTGTCTCTTTCTTATTGTTGTATATAGTGTTCTAGTTTCATTAGCCTCTTTCAGACAATCGTTGTTAGTTACTCTGGCAGTCCAAGGAATTCGCAACATTCGTCTTAAAAACCACATCTCTGTTGCTTCTAAGTTCTTCCTAATTTGTTCATTTACATTCCAAGATTCGCTGCCATACAGCAAAACTGGTTCTATATAGCATTTTAGTACTCTCTTTCTTACATTCATTGATAGCGACTTATTGCATAAGATACTCTTCATTTTCTGAAATGCTGTCTTTGCCTGCCCTATTCTGCTCTTAATCTCTTTTGTACATCTTCCATCTGATGTTATAAGTGCCCCTAGGTATTTAAAATTATCCACTTGGTTGAGAATTTCCCCTTCTATTTCTATGTCACATTTTAGCGTCCCCATTTTCTTTGATATCACCATTGTTACTGTTTTCTTGATATTCAAGGACAGTCCTATCTGTGCACTCTCTGTTACTACACTGTCCAACAATTGTTGTAGGTCTGTTGCATTATCCGCTACCAATACTGTGTCATCTGCATAGCGTATATTGTTTATATTATATCCTCCGATTAGTATTCCTGGCTTCTCTTTGATCTCTCTCATTATTACTTCGCTATACAGGGAGAAGAGATCGGGTGACAAGACACACCCCTGTCGTACTCCTAGCTTTATCTGTTCGTAACTACCCTCTTTATTTCCCATTTTAATTGCTGCTACTTGGTTCCAGTATATATTCTTTATTATTCTTAAATCTTTCCCATCAATGTTGATATCTTCCAACATTTTAATCAGCTCATCATGTTTTACTTTATCAAATGCCTTAGTATAATCTATGAAGCATAAATATATGTCTCTTTGTTTCTCTATTGATCTTTCTATTAGTGTTCGTAATATATATATATTGCATTGTTTGTACCCTTTCCTTCCATAAAACCATACTGTTCTTCACTAATTTCCATTTTTATTTTCTTTCTTGTTCTTCTCATTATAATTCTGAGTAGAAGCTTAGTGACATGGTTTATGAAGTTAATTGTACGAAAATCTTCACAAGCAATTGCTCCTGGTCTTTTTGGTATAGCTATAAATACAGATTTCAGCATATCACTGGGTAAATATCCACTACTGTAAATATCATTCAACATGTTGGTTAATATATCTACTCCAAATTCTCCCAACACTTCTAATTCTTCTATTGTGATTTCATCTGGCCCAGCTGTTTTTCCTTTCTTCATATGTTTCATAGCGTCAGCGACTTCTTCTTTTAGAATAGGTGGACCTTCTAAGTTACTTTCTTCTGTTAATTCTTCCCTTTCTCCATTATACAATTCTCTTATATACTCATTCCACCTCTTCATTATAGCACCTTCCTCCAATAAAGTCTGTCCTGTTTTTTATTTCAAACACTCTGTATTTATTCTTATTTTTCTTCCTGTGAGCTCGCTGATTTGTCTGTACATACTTTTTTGATCTTTAATGGAATTTAATTTAATTTTTCTGCATTGCTCATTTAACCAACTTTCTTTTGCCTTCACACATTTATCTCTTATTTCTTTATTTATCTTAGCATACTCTTGTTTGTCATTTTTATTCTGTTTCCTTTTGTCCATCAACCTTAAGATTTCTTCATTCATCTATTTTTTCTTAGCTTTTTGGCTTCTCTCCGGTAATATTTCTTTGCTAGTTTGATGAATGGAGTCCCTTAACATTTCCCATTGTTCATCTATACTCTGTATTTTAGCTATTGCATTGTACCTATTTTTCACAGTCACTCTGTATTGTTCTTGAATTTCTTTATCTACTTTCAGAACCTCTTTATTAAGTCTCAAGTTTCTAACCATTTTTCCCCCTCGCTTTAATCTTACTTGTATTTGTCCACATAGTGGTACATGATCACTGTTACCGTCAGCACCAGGCATTGTCTTTACATTAATTAATGCATTTCTAAATCTTTTATTAATAAGTATGTAGTCAATTTGGTTGCGTATTTTCATATCAGGGCTTTTCCATGTGTATAGTCGTCTTTTATGGTGTTTAAACCATGTGTTTCCAATTATCATATCATTAATATTTGCCCATTCTATTAGTTTCTCTCCTCTTTCATTTCTTGTACCTAAACCGTAATTCCCCACTATATCCTCTATTTTTCCCTTTCCTACTTTTGCATTAAAATCCCCCAGTATTATTTTTATTTCTTGTGATCCAATTTGGGCTATTGCCATTTCAACTTCATCGTAAAAGTTTTGTATATCTTCATCACTACTGTTTGTTGTTGGTGCATATACTTGTATAATATTTATATCTATTGGTTTGCCTTTGATTTTGACCATTATAACTCTATCTGAAATGCACCAGTATCCAGTCATAGATTTGGCTGTATTTTCATCAAATATTATTCCTACACCTTTTTCATGTGTGTCCCCTCCAGAATAAATTATTGTGTGTTTGTCGGTTATAATTTTGCCAGATCCATTCCATCTCATCTCACTTATGCCTAGTATATTCATTTTCATGTTTTCCATTTCTCTTAGAACATTGTTTAACTTTCCTAGCTCATTTAATGTCCTAACATTCCACGTTCCTACTCTAAATTTATTTAGTTTAGTTATTGTATTAGTTTTGCCATCAGTAGCTGGATGACGGTCTGGTGTCACCTGTGGCTCATGACTGTCCCTACCGGACGAGGATGTCCTAAGACAGCCATTAACGTCGTTCACTATTTCTGAAATGTGTGTCGCCATGAAATCTTGGGAAGATAATGTGGTGGTTTCCCCTTGCCTTCCACATTCACACGGTGGTCTTTTAACTCTGCCTTTGACAGCCATTTCCGACTGTCAGGACAAGTGAGTGCCCTGCTCTGCTCAGCTGCAGAGTTGTCCACTTATTCCGGTGGATACTCGGTCCCCAGAGCTGTGTTAACCACACCGTGGTGTGTTTCCATCCTCTACCGCGGGGAGGTGCAGTTGGGATTTTCCCTTCCTAAAGTTATGGACAGCCCTCTAACATAGTAAATTCTGAAAAAGGTTACAGTTAAGCATGTTTATATCAGACTTTTCAGTGTGCAGAACTTTTACAAACAGCTAAATGTACATTTTTTTTTCCTAACTAAAGGAAGTGGGAAAAGATTCCAGTACGGGGTTAGATAAAGTTTTGTAAATTAGTACCAGCAATTCCTCTGCACAGAAAATGTGGACAAATAGGGAGCTGGTCACTTCATTTCATAATACAGTGACCTAGTATATATGAAGACCCATGTTCATAGACTTGTGTCTGTCATCATATACAATTTTGCGTAATTTGCCATGTACATCTGTGAGTTTACAAAATATGTTTTCATAGTATAGTTATGTATGAAGATATATGTGCATACATCTGTGGATAAGTAAACGTCTTTATATAGATCAAGATATATGTTAAAATTAGGCCTGTCATACCATTTAAAGATGTTTAAATACCCGGCCTGTTATCTCCTGCTTATAGGACCTTGTGGGTAGTTTAAAATAAGCGTGTTAATAAAGATTTAAGAAATATACATTTAGAGAAGCACTTAAATGACTTGTATCCGCCTCGAGTGCTGGAGGTCTCGGGTTCAAGCCCCGGTGAAGGCCGGGATTTCTTCACGTTGACTTCTAGCAACAAAATTTCCCCTGGTCTCTAGGCAGTGAGATCGGACGCCCGTGTGTATTGTTGCGCAGTTGAAAATCGAAACGAGAAGCCTAACGGGCAAAATTTCGAGTTAACAATCTACCCAAAGTATTTCAGGATCCTCGCCAGTGCTACGGAGTTCGTGCACTGAGCTGAGGTTCTCCGGACTCAGACTTGAGTTAGGAGTAGAACGGAACACTTATGGGTTACACCCGTGTGCCGTGATGTTGATCGTCGACTAAACTAAACTAAACTAACTTGAATGAAATGACTAAGAACTAGGAGTATTTTACTTGCCTCTGATGATTTTCTAATGACAAATTTCCCCTGTTGCACTTTACAAAATAAAGCTTACACTCAAATTTAAACATTAACAGTGAAAACGTATATTGTCGACAACCACAACTATATGTTTCATATGTTTATTCTGAGCTGTAGTTTGTTTGTTTGGTTGTTTGTTTGTTTGTTTTTTCAACCATTCCAAACCACGAGTTATTGCAAATATTCATACCACTCTGGGAGATATTCAGCTTGATCCTATCTTCATATTTAAGCTCAGCAACAAATGAGTAATTTAGCAAACTGATCACGAACAACCTTAATGTTATAGAAACGGTTTTCATTTGTTTCTTGTAGGACTTAGTCATTGGTTTTTCTATCTGGTCATGATTGATGATATTCTTGGCATTTTCCCCACACATATCTATTTCCACATATAACTGATAGGTATACACTCCGACGACAGTGAGAGCCCTCCGGGCCCAAAAACATGTATTGCATCCATCGATCAGTCTAGCAGTCCACAAACACACTCATCCGGAAGTGAGCGACAACACATTCAATGCTCGTTCCTATGTGTACAATGTGGTTTCTGAGGAGAATGCAAAGAATACCATGGACAGACAGAAAAACCAATGACCAAGTACTACAGGAGACAAATGAACATCGTAAACTGATTAGAGAAATTAGACGTAGACAGTCAAAATTTTTTGGACATGTTATGAGAAGAAATGGATTGGAGAACTTAGTGACAACTGGCAAGATCGAAGGGAACAGACCAAGAGGAAGACCGAGAGGAAAATACCTGGATGGCTTGGCCACATGGCATGGACGAGACAGGAACACTGAGCTGATCCACGACACTGGTGATCGAGTGAAATGGCGAGACATGACCGCCCACGCTTTCCGGCATGGCACATGATTGATTGATTGATTCGGAAGAGTGCCCATCTTTTTATTGGTCAATATGTTTTCCATCTAGAAGAATTATACATTTGCCATAATGATTTTTTGATCTAAACTCTTCAAGGTATCAGATGTTATGACTTCTCCGAGATAATTATACCGATACAGTTGTTTAAGAATATTCTCATTTACTTGTAGTACTAGTAGTATCTCGTCCTTCCTTGTGACGAACATAATCTGTGTCTTCTTACAATTTAATTCTAACCCTAGTTGTTCAATGTTTACAATAAACACATTTACTGTAGGTTGCAGCTACAGCTCATTGTCTGCGATCAGTAATGTATCATCCGCATATCTAATGTTATTGATGTTACGTCCCCTCAGTGATGATCCCTCTCATATCTTCAACATTTTTGAAAATATTTTAAGAATTCAGCTGGCCAAAGTAGGAAAATTGGTGGACATGTGTCGTGTTTTCCTTTAAAGTGTCGTCCCTGGAGTGGGGGGGGGGGGGGGGGGGAGTCAACACCCACATTATAATTTTTTTTCCCTATCAATATCCTGGAGAATCCACCAGCTTCCGTCCAACACACTCCATCAGCCCGTGCACTCTCTCACTGTCGAACTATGCCCCCTCTCATACTTCCCCAACGCAACATATTCAACAACTCTTGCTTCTAAAAATTAATAAAGATTAATTTATTAAAAGAAAAGTGTAATGTATATGAGACGTGTCTGTGAAGAAAATGTGTGTCGTGTATTCTGATGCAAATGTATAGGTCAGCCTTCAAAGTTCAGGATCAGAGTTCACTCATCATGGCAAGGATTACACGACATCACACGAGTCAGTACAATAGACCTCACCAATTGCCGCTTCTTTTCCGCCAGACTTGTTATCCTCCATGAACCTTGATAACCATGAAATCTGAGTCCCATTCGAAACTACAGTCCGGGAACACTATTAATGTTTGTTCCTAACAAAAACTGTTCCTAATAGTTTGTAGAAAACTGAGATCTCATAATTCCTGCACAGTAATAAAAACAATAGAACACTGTCCCATGAACATGGCGTTTGTCCTTCTTGCGAAATGTTCTATGGATTTCCTTATTTTCTCGTTATTGTCTTAACGTTATAATGTTCTTGATATGTGGAACCACTACACTTAAATGTTATCTTTCCTCCAATGTGAACCTCAATCACTATTGGTGTGTTAAAGACTGGTATGACCTACAACTCATTCGGTACTTATCCTGTAGGATACTTCTATCATTCAGCTCCCCTGAGCAATGTTGATCATCTTCCTCCAGCATAGGCTCATTGATAAAGTTGCAGGCCAATCTTCCTGCGCCAAACTTTATCCGGGATCGGATTGTTCTTTGGTTCCGTGTTCTTCCTTCCAACCAGAGGGAACCTGTAAAATAGATCATACAACTGGTGATAGCCTCCCCATCACTGATCTCTATTAGATGATCGTGGCCATCGGCCTCGCTCAGAAAATACAGTGAACCTAACTCTGTCAGGGACAGATGAACTGAACACATAGGGTTATCATCAGGCCAAGACAAGACCAAAAAAAAATCAACAAACAGAATGCGGAACCCCGCCCACCAGGGAGCACCCACTGGAAGATCCCAAGTATTGCCCATTACTCAATTCTCAACTAGTAGAGCTAAGTATCACTTCCCTACTCTAGCTAGTTTTCCACTAACAGTGCTAATCATCACACTCTAGTTTTAACAAGACTACTGCCTATATTAATTAGGCCTAAATAGACTATATTGACTACCTTATGCGAAACCGCCTCATTCCGGGATGGCTGCTACACTTTGCCATAACGACACATGCTAGTTAATATTAAATTAATCTAACACTGTAGAGCTCTCCCACAAACACGTCCATCATAATCCACGGTTTTGGTCAACACTGTTTCTCCAATCATGTTTTTTTTGCAAACACCTAAAATTGGTCACGTGACGTGGTTGATGTCCTGCAGGTGTTATTTGGACATATCATCCATTGTCAAGAATCTATCCTCCCTGGCTTAGTCACTGTCAGAGTTGTCATCACTTGTTTTGACATCCCCAACAAGCTAGCGAGTTACTGTATGCTCCCAACAACAGTTGTCAATAGCAATCTGCCAATCTGCGTGATGTCCGGAAACTATAAATGACAGACTGACTGTTTTCTCCCGAGCTGAGTACTTCCGCTTTCCATCCAACCTGTTTATGAACTGTCAAAGCGATGTATGGACTCATCTCACTCACTTCCCCTACACATCTGCAGCTGTTAACTTTGCCCGACCTGTGATGGTTGACATCCGACTGCAACCAGGATCCGACGGGTTCCATCTGTATTCGAATGTTGACCAACTGTCAAAGCGATGCAGGGACCCGTCTCACTCACCACCGAGTGTTCCCAATCCGTCGACCAGATGTAAACACGTGCAGTTACATTTTCTGGATTTGTTGAAACAACCTTTGGCCTCGAACATGCCGCTAATTCAGAACGCCTTTTATTCTCATCACTGGTTAAATCACGTTGGTCTATTATGTGACAACATGTTAAGAAAAACGAGGGTCAAATTAGAAAATATGTTAGTCAAAGCAAGAAATATGTCGATCATAGTAAGAAAATATGTTAGCCAAATTAGGAAAAATGGTGGACATGTTAAGACAAACAATGGTCAAATATAGAAGTATGTCGAGTAAGGTGGGTAAAATAAACAAAATCAAAAAAAATAAAACATTAGCCAAATTAAGAAAACTATGGTGGACATGTTAAGATAAACAATGACCAAATCAATAAATATGACGACCAAAGTGTTAACATTTCCAGTACCATATTAATTTCTTCTTATTTCACCTTATCATAAACCTTAGTCTACTCAATAAAACACAAATATAAATATACGTTCATTGCAATCCTTCATTCTTTTAATGCTCCCAAGTTCTCGTTGCTTGTGCAAAAGCCAAGACAAGATGGATGGCTGAAGAAATCGTAAAAATTGATAGACAAAAGAAAACAGAATAAAAAACAACAAACAAGAGGATGCTTGCTTGCTTGTGTTCGTTGGCTTGGGCTCCAACACAAAGTCCTGTATGTCGGATGAAGGCATCCTGTTGTCCAACATCAGTGTGATGTCATACAGGACCTGAGGTTTGCGTGAGTATCCGTTGTCCCATGTCTGGCTTATTGGTGTGCAGACTGGTGGTTCCTCGCCATACAGGCAGACACTCTCCGACTTCGGAGGAATCGGCGATCCTATTGACTTCAGCCAGGACCCCGAAGGGACCTGTTGCCCAGGACGCTCGACGAGGACGCGTCAATAGGTCTTGGCCAGTATATAACCCGGCCCTGGTGCCTTGAAAACACCTCTGCGTCCCAAACAAGAGTATGATAAGATAAATAAAGTACCAAGAGATAAACGTCTGAATGCAAAAAAAAAAAAAAAAAAAAGGTTGATTAAACGAGCAACACAAGAAAATTGACTTACATTCTATTAAAACTTATCCTCGTTTATCTATCACTAAGCTTTTTTTCAGAATTATAATGAGAAGAACAAGAAATACAGTATTTCTTGTACATGATGATAATATCATGAAAGTTTGTTCACTCAATTCTACTTAAAGTAGGCTCGGTAAAAAGTATATTCACAGTCATACAACCTTTTAAAAAGCAATACAAAAGATATAAGCATGTATTTTGTACTCAACACGTGTGATTTAAAAACAAAAATTTAACAATGATAAACATCTAAGACCCACAAGTATGCTTTAAACCCTCTAAGTATCTAAGTAAATGAAAATTAATAATTCAAAATCACAATCCAGTTTTGTTTACCCATATGACAAAACATATACAATTTTTTTTTAAGAAAAGGAAAACAATTGGTTACACTGTTAACTAATATAATAAACCCGACAACACACATATATTAATGCCTAATGAATATTTGCTATTTGATACCCTAAATATCCGTGGTTATGAAATACCAGAGTTTTTATTTTCTGATGATACAGTATTAATATACACATCACAGAATGGTATAGAAAACCTCATTATAACCTCAACCGAAAAAATAACAGTCAAAATCACAACTTACATCTTAACATAGCAAAAACAAAGAATAATACAGATAACACTAATAAGGTGAAAACAATATGTGTTAATGAGGAAAAATTGGAGATGGTTCAAAACTTTCGAATATCTTAGAACCTTAATTACCAAAAATTGTGACAGAATGAAACAAATTAAAAGACAAATACCTATTGCTCTTCAAAAACAAACAAAACTGAATAAATTGTGGTGTTGGACAGTTAGAACTACAAAAATTAGATTTTTAAGCGCATTCATCTTTCCCATTGCAACAGGCGCGAATGAGACGTGGACAATTATTAAACAAGATGAACAGCGCATAAATGCCATTGGATAAAAATGTTATAGACGGGTTCAAATAATATCTTGGATATGTTGTTTGTCCATCAAGAATGATGATGACCAGTCATTTCCCCCAGTGTGGTTGAAAGAATTGAGCCGTGAGTTCTAAGTTGGCTGATAAGGCCTATTTTGGCGCGAAATGTTCGTTGACAATTGTGACATGATGTCAGTTTCATTCACACTCAGTCCGCGGCAAAAACACGAAAACGGAATTTCACGCACTGTCTGATACCTGATAGCATCGTGCGACATGTAGTCATGTTTAATTATAGATATACCAACTAGTTTGACATTTAGGTCGCGTCCGTGATCTGATAGATCATTGGACAATAACAGAGAGAAGCGTAGAAAGAAGGATTGTGGGATACCCCGAAGCTTCTAAGCGCGAACTCAGGTGAAAGTCTTCCTAGTAACAGGACGTGTTCTCTGTGGATTACTATATAATGTCCCCCTTTTGATATTATATCGGTAAGATCTGCTTGTGGATTTTAATTAAAGTGTATTCTGATGACAAGGGTAAAGGTAAAGCATGTGTCTGTGGTCTGTGTGTTTTGTAACGTCCCAGTACCAAGAAATATTATCTCCAGTCTTGAAGATAGCCGGCAGTTTCTATTTCCACTTCGCCGCCATTTGCAAAAGCTCCGTCATTTCTACTGAATTCTTCAATCTCATCTACGATCCAAAAGCCAAAATAAACTTCATTTCCTATGTGCAAACTGCTAGCTTCTATATGCTTTTAAGAGTACTAGTTAGAAAGACATTATTGCTTCCTATATGCCGAAAACAGACTTGCTCCTATTTGCAGTAATTCTTATCACACGCAAGAAGCGAAAGAATGAGAGAATGTGTATTTCTCTTGATCTATTCTCACTCGTACGTGGCGTTGAAAGAGATTTATGTAGCATGACTGGCATAACTAATTCTAAGAACCAGCTGAAATTATCATGCTGTAATATAGTTCATTCAGTATTTGCCTTGTTGACTTAGTATAGTCCACTACATTTGTAACGAAACTGGTGTCAAGTTTATCTGACCAGACTAGGATTCAAACCCTTGTTCACAGCCTAAGCTAATCGCTAGCTAACGGCGAGACAATATATATGCATTCAGGCAGAAGGAGAAGAAGATGATTTGGTATGTGTCAGAAGTCTATGTGCCCTGTTAGTCTCATATCTATTTAAATGTTGTTGTCCAAGAATGAAATCAGTATTTTTATGTGAACACTTCACCTGATATATCAATGTATCTAATTCATGCACACAACTATTACTATGTCAAATATGAGAGAGTCATGTATTTGTTTTAAACTCATGTAACTTCTGAACATTATGGGGAAAAATCGTTCAGACTAAAATACCCCAGTTCAGAAAGGTAAATGAGAAAAGAATAATTGAGAAGAGAAGTAAAGGCACTTGAGAATCGAACGCAAACTGTAAACAGGCTATTAACAATCTGGTAATACCTTGATTTGGGAAAATGAGCGTACAACAGTGTTGATCATCCCATTATAGCTGTCATCCTGTTACCATCACTATCTAGGATAATTCTACCTGCTCATCACTTTCCCTGTCACACTTCTAAAGCCTTGTCGTTCTGATGTCTACATGTTTGTGAGATCACTGGCACATTCAGATTACTATGTCAGCAAGGACCAGAAGAAGTAGTAATAAAGAAAATTGTTATACCTATCAGCAGTCAGAGTTGATTCAGTACAGAGGAGAGACACAGGACATGAATCTCATCAATAAGTATTGCCTTATTCTTCCTCTTTCTCAAATCTTCTATCTTTAGTCTCCTTTTCATTCTTGTTAACTGCACTATGACATTCAGTTTTTGACCTCATGTAGATGTCAATTAGCGGTTTGGGGTCAAAAGGTCGGTGGCACCACAGGAGCGCCAAAACAACAGCCCCCTAGGGATCCAACCCCCGGGGCCCCGCCCCCCTAGGCCCCGGGGCGCCATCCTCCCGGAGCGCTCGCACGGGTCGCCTACAGGCGACCGAGCCGCTGATTTAGAGGGTATCATCCGCAGACATACCAAGATGCGCACCGCGAAGAACAACTGTAAGTGGCAACGGCTACATTCCACGGAGCCCTGCAATCGAAGCTGTATGAGGGACTACTGCAAAGTCCATGCAGTGCTAATACGGAAGGGTTCATTTATTAAACGATGTCGGAAATGTGGGAAGGGGGTCAACAACCTCCTAGAACTATGCAAAGAATGTGGATATGACAAGGAGTATCACCGAATCTGGTACGAAGAGAATGTAAAGGACTATAATGCAGAGATTCGTCGAATTGCTAAGATTATAGTGGATTGAACTTTCAATTAGAGAGAGGTGAAGTCATCAGTGTACTTACACACCAGCCTGTTAGAGACTGACGGATCTGTGTATTTAGCCATGCCTACGATGAATCAATTGAAACAGCAAGCCCGCGAGTATGGCATGCCATACAGTGGGAGGAGGAAGGCCGTTCTTGAGGGGGAAATATCCAGAGCGCGTGAGATGGCTAGGGCCTCCCTGCTCGAGAAGAACCCCAATCTACATGGGGCACGACTTGAAGCCGGGATTACCACCGCTCTTAGATTTGTACACGGCACCGCCGCGGACCGAGCGACGACACCTCGCCCGGCAGCGTGCTCAACGCCACGCCGACCTCGAAGCAGAGTTCCTTGCCCGAGCTGATAGTGTGCGAGATGAAGTGACTGAGATGAGGGCCGCTTTAATTCGCAACGCACCTGAATTGAAACTCACCCGAGAGATTGAGGGGAGCCTGAGAAAATATGAAGCAATCGTCCCAGAACGTGGTGGTTATGATGAACCTGCAACATTTATGATTTCGATGGAGCCCGCTATCAAAGCTCTGGTGGTAAAAGGGTTGGGGGATTATGGCAGCGTTAAAATGCAGCTGTATCTCCATCTAAAATACTATCGTACCACCCCAGAAGGCGAACAGATTACGGCAATCGCCGCCCATGGAAGCAGGAACTATGAAGTACTGCACGAGGGGGATATTGATGAGGGGCTGGACCTTGCCATAGCCAAGATATTCGCTGACAGTGAATGCTTCACCGAACAGGGCTCGGATTGGCACTATGATGAGTGTGTGCAGCTCGACCTCTACATAGTAAAATACCAACCATTCCGAGGCTCTAGCTACTTCGCGACTCCCAGCTTCATTTCACCACGTAATGTTGTGAATGTAAAGAATGAGGACAACCGCTGCTTTGAATGGGCCATACTCTCAGTGCTCTACCCAGTAGCACATGGCGAGCATCCTGATAGGCTCAACAATTATAGCACCCACCTGGGAGAGCTAAACTTTGAAGGAATCGAGTTCCCAGTACAGCTGACCAGCATTGCGAAGTTTGAAAACCAGAATCCCACCATAGCCATCAGAGTCTTTGGGTGGAACAAAGGACCAACCATACTCCGAACCAACACACTCCAGCGCAACCAAATCAACCTCATGCTCCTATGTAAGGATGAGAATAGGCACTATGTCTGGGTCAAGGATGTGGGGCGGCTTCTATATGGAAACAGTAAATACGAGGGTAAGAAGTATCCATGTCTCAACTGTCTCCATGTACACTCCTCTCAGGAAACCTTGGACCAACATGTGCCACTCTGTCAAGGTATCAACACAGCCTGTCAGGTGAATGGCATGCCTAAAGAGGGAAAGATGAATTTCAAGGCCCTCCAGAAACAGATGAGGGCGCCATACATCATATACGCAGACTTTGAGACGTTAAACGTTCCCGTACATGGCGCGGCAATGGATCCAAGCCAGAGCAACACGCGACAACTTGCCCAGCAGCCCCCCTGCGGCTTCGGCTACACCATTGTACGCTGCGACGGCCTCACCACAAACCCTGTTGTATATCGGGGGAGGATGCTGCCGATGAATTCATCAAACACTTGGGACGAGAGCAGGCCACCATCCACCACAAGTTACAGCGGCCGGCTCTGATGGTGCTGGGGCAAAAAGACCGTGAAGACTTTGCCTCCGCCACCAACTGCCACATCTGTAAAGAGCCACTGGAGGAGGACAAGGTGAGAGACCACTGCCATATTACAGGCAAATACCGGGGCGCTGCCCACAATGTCTGTAATCTAGCATGGCGCATCAATAGAGACAAGCTGAGGATACCTGTAGTCTTTCACAACCTCAGAGGATACGACTCCCACATCATCATGCAAGCGGCCGGCCGTCTGGACTGGGGAAAAAGAACAGTCTACAAGAAGAAGAAAAACGGCCAATGGCAAACCAAACAAGTAGACAACACAACAATCACCTGCATACCAAACACTCTAGAGAAGTACGCCTCATTCACCATCGGCCAGCTGCAATTCATTGACAGCCTACAGTTCATGAATAGCTCTCTAGACACCCTGGTAGGGAACCTCAGCGAGCTGACACACTGTGGCAAATCAATGGCTCTGACACGTAGAGGCAACGACATAATCTCAAGATGTGAGACGTGCAACACTGAGAAGCACACCCCCTGGGCTGTCTTAATGAGCAAGTTCAGGACCACGCTAATCCAGAGCCAGTCACATCTCCTTCTCCGTAAGGGTGTATACCCCTACGAATATATGGACAGCTTCGAGCGCTTTGCAGAGGACAACCTACCACCCAAAGAGGCATTCTACAGCAAGCTCACCCGAGAAGGAATCAGCGACTCTGACTATGCCCACGCCCAGAAAGTGTGGCAGGAGCTCGATTGCAAAACACTCGGAGGCTACCATGACCTATTCCTGAAAACAGACGTCGGTCTGTTGGCTGATATGTTCGAGGCATTCCGAGACACCTGCATGGAGGTATATCAGCTCGACCCAGCCCACTACATCAGTGCACCCGGCCTGGCATGGGACGCACTCCTAAAAAAGACGAAGGTGCAACTCGAGCTCCTAACCGACTTGGACATGCACCTCCTCTTTGAGAAGGGTCTCCGTGGGGGTGTGGCCATGGTCTCCAAGCGGTATGCTAAGGCCAACAACCCCAAGACTTCAGACTATGACCCCACAACACCCAATTCATGGATCATGTACCTCGATGCAAATAACCTGTATGGATGGGCCATGATGTAATACCTCCCCACCGGTGGGTTCCAATGGGCCAATCCAACTCTCGAGGAGGTACTCAACACCCCCGACAACGCCCCAGAGGGATGGCTTGTTGAGGTTGACATGAAGTACCCAGCACATCTACATGAAGCCCACAGCGACTATCCACTAGCTCCAGAAACCATGACCGTCCCAGAGGCCTGGTTGAGCAGCTATCAGCGCGAGCTCCAGAACAAACTGGGGGGTAAGTTCACGGAGCAAACAAAGCTGGTACCCCACCTCCACAACAAGGAGCGATACGTCGTCCACTACCGCAATCTCAAACTCTATCACAGCCTCGGTCTAGAGGTCACCCAGATCCACCGAGCCATAAAGTTCAATCAGTCCCAATGGATGAAGCCCTACATAGAGATGAACACCTCTACGAGCTCGGAATTTGAGAAGGACTTCTTCAAGCTGATGAACAATGCCGTCTTTGGGAAGAGTATGGAGAACGTTCGCAAGCGTATCAGAGTCAACCTTGTCAGAGGCACCGAGACTGACCGACTCCGAAAATTAATCGCCAGCCCCAACTACGAATCGTGTAGAATCTTCGATGGTGGACTGGTGGCGGTGCACAGCATCAAGAACAAGGTCCAGCTGAATAAACCCGTCTATTGTGGACAGGCCATCCTGGACCTATCCAAGCACCTCATGTACGACTTCTGGTACAACCGGCTTAAACCCCAATACGGTAATAGACTCCAGCTCTGCTACACAGATACTGACTCCCTTCTACTTCAGGTGGAGACTGAGGATGTGTACGCGGACATGAAGGCTCACCCCGACTGGTACGACTTCTCTGATTATCCGCGTGACCACCCCAACCATTCGACTGCGAATAAAAAGGTGGTCGGCAAATTCAAAGACGAGTGCAATGGTCGTTCGATAGCTGAGTTCGTCGGTCTCAGACCAAAGATGTACTCAATCCTAGAGGAGGCCACCAACATCAAGAAAGCCAAAGGAGTGGCTCGGACAGTTGTGAAAAAAGGACCTCAGACACGAACACTACAAGGACAGTCTGTTCATCCAGCATGAATACAAACACACACAGGTTGCCATCCGAAGCAAGGGCCACCAGATAGGAGTTTATGAGATGAACAAAACATCTCTGAGCCCCATGGACACGAAAAAGTGGATTTGTGCTGATGGTATCAACACTAGGGCCTACGGTTTCCTAGAATCCTGCTAGGGGGTAGCTGTGTGTCTGGAGGAGCAATGAGCAGCTCCTCGCGCACAAAACCACGAGCCGGCCCATCCACCAGGTAGTAAAGAGTGGGCTGTCCCTCTTGCTGGGTGATATGACTAATCCTGTGCAAGGTCAGCGACCATGTAGGATCAGTGGCCCGACGCAGGCCCCCTTCAAGCTCGCCAGCTGAATAGAGATACCTGACTTGCGAGTCGGCTGGAATCGCCGGTTCCTTACGCCCGATAGCGCGGCGGGCTGGCACGGCTGGAGCGTGGGAGACGGACGAATCCTTAATTGCCTCAGCCGGCTTCCTACCAGTCAAACGAGTCACCTCATTATTGATCGCAGCGACTACCTGGGGCAGAGCTCTCACCCATTCGACCGACCGTTCATCTGAGCCTCGGGCAGCGAGCAACAACTCCTGGGCATATTGGGCCCCGAACAGTCTCTCTGCCAGAGTGCGGTTGAACCGCTCGACAATGGCCTGCTGGCGATGGTTCCCAGCCTGCCCACGGCGTACCTGTGTCTTATGCTTAGCCACCAGCTGACTGACGGCACCCATAAACTCCCGCCCGGGGTCAATCTGCAAAAGATTAGGCCACCTGAGCGGCCCGCGTTTATAGATCCGTCCAAGCGCTGATGCGACCGCGTCGCTACTCTTGTCTGTTAGCGGCTCAGCCTCCTTATAGCGCGAGGCAACATCGACCACCGTCAAGGCATACCTATAGGTCCTGGCCGCGCGGCCAGAACCAACGCGATCATGTGGGAGAAACAAAAGATCTGCTTGATGGACAGCATTCGGTGTGGACTCGGCGATGTGGGGTCGTGGAATATAGCGAGGCCGCGGCAGGTAGATTTGCCAGATAGCCTGCTTCTGAAGCCACTCCCTAGCCACAGTCTCACTGACCTTAGCCGCAGCAGCCAACTTCTTCACAGCTGAATGTCCTTTCCAATAACCTTGCGGGCTGTAGTAAACACGCTCCATTATTGTAAGGCCATATCACATATCTCTATAACAACCATCCCAAGAGGGAGCCCAAGACGGGGATGTCCTTGATTGGTGACTTGGGCCCAAAGAGGATTCCTTTTCCACTAACAATCTGACTCTTCCTTCCACCACACACAATGCAGGTGCCACGCTTAACCGACCGCCCATTTTTCATCTTGCTAATCGTCCCACCCTTAGTGGGGGTCTGTCTCTTACACCGAAAACAATACATATTGGTATACTACAGATGTCTATATATTCAAAACGAGGGCGCACCCATACCAAAGCGGCTCTTGGCAGACATCAGGGCCGAGACTATGCGGGCATCGCGCCTCTCCCAGTCGGGGGCACCACCAGACGCTGCAATATTTTCAGCCGCCGCGGCTAGGACATCATCAGCAACGTTGCGGTTAGCTGTATCGCTATGAGCCGCATAAGCAATGTCGTGAGCCTTGCAGGCGCGGTCGAGTGTGTTGGCCCCCTCATAGCCTTGGACCATCCGCTTATCTAGTTTAGTGAAAGGGCCGCAGTAGCTATATTTCCCTGTATTCTGGAACGAGCCTCCAGGAACATCCTCAGAGCTGACGCCCTCAGGCAGCCTCATATGCAGCTCAGGCAAAGGCAACATATTCAGTGCTTTGTTGAGGAGCCCCATACCAACAATCTGGCTCTTCTTAGCACCGCAAACTTCACAGAGGCCGCGCCTGGTTATTCGACGATTTTTCAGCACGACCTCCGACTCCTCCAGCGTAGGAGTCTGCTTCTTACAGCGCAGGCAATACATATTGAAGATATTGCAAATATGTATATATTTAAAATGGAGATAACCAACTTCGACCTTGAGGACAAAGCCCGCCACCACCACCACTGGCTGCTGCCAGACACCATTCGTTGTGTTGTGTGCGGGCCATCGGGGTGCGGAAAAACAAACATGATGCTCAACCTACTACTGAAGCCGGGCTACCTAAACTACGACCGGCTGCACCTGTACTCGAAGTCTTTGGGACAGGACAAGTACCAGTTCCTCCAGGATTGGGCCGAGTTTGTTGGACAGGCTGCGGGGCAAAATATTGCCTCCTGTCATAGCTCAGCCGAAGACATCATCCCCGTCGAGGACCTGAACCCTGAAGAGAGAGCTGTCATGGTCTTTGATGATGTCATGCTGGAGAAGCAGGGGCCGATCGAGAAGTACTTCTGCCAGGGCCGGCACGGTGGTGCCGACACATTCTACCTAACCCAGAGCTTCTTCAGAATTCCCAAGCAGGCCATCCGTGACAATGACAATCTATTGGTGATCTTCAACCAAGATACGAAGAACATGCGCGCCATCCACGACTCCTATGTTGGTGGTGATATGCCTTTTGACGAAATCAGGGAGTTCTTCACAGAGTGCACTAGCAAACCTTACGGTTTCGCTGTAATCGACCTGGCCAGCAAGGCCCACGATGGCAAATACCGATGTGGGTTCGATCGGTTCTATATCCCGAGGTCTTCTATTTAGATATATATGTTATTGTGATAGCAACAACATGTGGGCTGATGTGACTAACCAAACAAAGCGTAACGCTTTTGTGAAGGATTATCTAGCACGTCGGGACCGCCTGAAGCAGCGGTTTCTGGCAGAGAAGATGGGGGAAGCAGATTTACAACAGGAAGCGGCTAAACTCTTCACACCAATTACTAAAACTGTAGCAGAGAGGTCAGCGCAACAAACGGGGGCAATAAGCCAAATCATCAAAGCTCAGACCGGTGAGTTGGTTAAAATAGCAGACAAACAGACCGGTGAATTGGCTAGACGAGCAGACAAACAAGCTAACGAGCTAGCTCGGGCTATTGAGGCGTTGGGTAGGGTTCTACCCATTGAGGGTAGAGCACAGGCCAGAGCTCTTGAGGAGGAGGCCAGAGCAGATGAGGCCACCCCTCCAGGGCCTATTATAATTGATGTAGATCAGGGCCTGGATATGGAAATCATTAGTGAGAAATATAAATACCCAAAACCTAGCACGCTCCTCAATGAGTCGGATGATGTGCTTCGAGGCATCCTTGATACCTCCAGAAGACTCAATTCAAACGAACTCGCTTCGAGGAAGAGGAGGGGCGACACCACTGCGGTGGAAATTATCGAAATAGATCATGATATTGCTGCTATGGCCGCATATAGGGAGCGTGTTAAAACTATATTGGATAAACGGCAAGAGGTTATTGTTCGTGGGCAAGGGCCGAAACTCCGAGGAGGCAAATTCGGCACCCTAACTATTGATCCAGCAGCTCTGGCCGCGGGCCGGCTGCAAGCTTTTGATGGGGACACCCTAGTATTGTCAGCTCCAGCAGATGAGACGCTGTACGATCTCCTAACCAAGCGCTTCGTCAAAGCAAAGCAATACACTCCACAAGCTATTGAGACATTTAGCCGGCTGGCCCAACTAGCTAAAATACCAGTCTATAACAAAAAAGGTAGAAAATACGGACTAATCCGCGGTAGTGGTGTGTTATACTACAACGATCCCAACACTCTGGTGGAGCGCCTAGCCCTGTTAGTAGCTTCGAAGGAGGCGGGGAATACGGGAGTTGACACAGAAATATCTGCGATACTGGATGAGCTTATGCGCAGTGGAGCGGTCTCTACGGAGCAGGCCATCAAGTTGAACAGAAGAATCTTCATTCATTAAACATGGAGCTTCAAGTGTTGAAGGACATCCGCTACCGGCTCGCAGCGCTGGAGGTGCGACTCGCACCGAAGGAGAATATATCCCTGGTGGTAACGTCGGATAAAAGCGACTGGACGACCTACTACTCCCCAGCGCTGTACCTTGACCCCCAGAAGTCATACGAGCTGGCCTTGCTGAATCTAGAGACCTACAACTCCATCAGCAATGTTAACTCCACCAACAATACTTTCGTCTACCGTGTGGAGAAGAAGGAGTGGAAAACCATCACCATAGAAGAGGGAGCCTATGAGCTCGCCCAGATCAATCGAGAGATTCAAAGAAAGATGGAGGTGGCCAAGGATTGGGATGAGAAGGCCGAGGAGAAGTATTACATTACCATAGGACCCAACCCCTCAACCCTTCGAGCTTTTGTAAAGATAACCAACCCAGACTATGAGGTTGATATGGGTGCTTCGTCTTTGCGCAAAACACTTGGGTTTGACCCACAAATATTGACTAAGGGCTATAAAGAAGGGGAGAAGCCAATAGACATCTTCCATGTGAATAGCATTCTGGTCAATTGTAATGTGGTGAGTGGGGCTTATCTCGGAGGTGGGACCCACCCCACCATCTACTCATTCTTCCCCAACGTGTGCCCTGGCTATAAGATCTTAGAGTCTCCCAGAACTGCTGTCTACCTCCCTATCACCCAAGCTGGTAGTATACACAGCATACGCGTCTGGTTGACTGACCAAGACGGTGCACAATTAAACTTTAGAGGCGAGCAAATAACTATAAGGCTACATATTCGCAGTGTGTAACCATGTATGTTTTCCCAAGACGTCGGATGCGGGTAGGTGGGGGGATGTTCGATTGGTTGGGCTCGGCAGCTCGGGCGGTTGGAAGTCTTGTCTCTTCAGGTGCTAAGGTGATACCCAGTGCCGTCAGTAAAGTTGCCAAATTTATTGGCAGCCCCATAGTTAGGAATGTGGCCAAGACAACGGAGTCTGTGGCCTCCGCAGGTGCAGCCGCCAAAAAGCTGGTGGATGCTCTCAGGCCTTTGCCGCCCCAGCTGAAAAGGGAACTCACAGCTAAGAGCGCTGAAGTTTTGAAGCAGCTCGCTGTCCAGCCCGAGCTCGCTGTCCAGTCCGAGCTCGCTGTCCAGCCCCCCAGTCTGGAGTCGCTGGACATCGCCAGCCGAGGTGGAGGTTTCAAGACAATTAGAGATAAGTCTAGACGTTTATAATATCACCATGGAGGAGCTCCGCACTTCTATGCTTGAAATTACCGAGCCTGTGCATGTTGATGAAGGTATTGAATCCTTTGAGTATCGGGAGTATGAGTCACAGAACCCTGCCGCTCTCAACCAGAATACCACTATCCAGATTGATATACACGCTCAGGATGCCTTCACTTGCCCTTCCAAGAGCTATCTTCTTGTAGAAGGCCGGCTCAGATCGTTTCGAGAGGAATACTATGATGCGAATAGTCAGGTGGCTTTGGTTAACAATGCGGTCGCGTTCATGTTCAACAAAATACGTTACCAACTCAACAACAACACCATCGATGATGTGTCATATCCTGGGCAGGCCACCACTATGATGACCCTTCTATCGTGTGGGGAGGACTTTGCTTGGGGTGAAGGCCTCAATATGTGTTGGTATAAGGACTCAGATGCGGGGGCTGCTGCGGTAGGGAATGCGGGTTGGGAAAGGCGGCAGCTTATCATTATGAAGAAACCCCAAACTCCGGGCATGTTCAGTTTCTGTGTCCCACTCAAATACTTCTTTGGGTTTTGTAATGATTATCAGAAGGTGCTCTATGGCGTCAAGCAGTCCCTACTGCTAGATCGCCAGAACGACGCTTAGGCCATCCATCGCAGTAGTTTAGTGCGGGCGGCTGTGGCCGCTGCGGCAGGTAGAGCCGCCGTAACCGCCGTGGTCCCCCCACCAGAGGGTAGGATTGAACTGTCTAAGATTGCCTGGATGATGCCTCACGTTATTCCCTCTCTGACCTATATGAGCTCGCTCATGACTCTGATAGAGAATAAAGTTAGAGTGCCTGTGGCTTTCCGCGCCTTACAGTGTGATAGTTTGGCAGTGCCGCAGTCCACATCCTTCACCTGGCAGTTGGGAGTTAAATCCCAAACAGAGAAGCCTCGGTGGATTCTTGTGGCTTTTCAAACAGCTCGTGAAAATGATCAGGCGAAGAACAATGCCATATTTGATCATGTGCGGGTGAAGAATATTCACGCCCTGATCAACAGCGCACGCTACCCCTTAGTGGATCTGAATGTCAACTTCGCTGAGTATAGAACCTCTCGGGCCTACAAAGCTTTTGCAGACTTCAAGGAGGCGTTCTATGGTATTACCAGCCGGGAGTCGTCCAACCTGGTGAGTCCTGTAGATTTCGTGGCCCTCTACCCCATACATGTTATTGATTTGCGGGCCCAGTCTGAAGCCATTAAGAACGCAGTTCAAGCTATCACCCTCAAGGTGGAGTTTGATGTTTCTGTGCCTGCAGACACCAAGGCTTTCGCGGTGATCATTGCTGATAAGTCTCTGTTCTTGGAATCTGATGGTAGGAAGTTTACTACAGTCTTGAATTAAACACTAGAGGTGTATTGAGATAATTATGGCGCTGGTATCGTATGGGTTGAGCCTCTCTCCGGGGCAGAAAGAGACGTTGGTCAAGGCGGCGAAAGATGGTACTGGTGCCGCCCTACGCTTGGGTGTGGGGCAGTTGCATGGTGCTGATAAGGTCGGCCTGACCCAGCGTCAGATTAACCATATTAAGAAGAATGTTGCTGTGGGTTCTGGGGCTGAGCTAACCTTCTCGAAGAGTCAGATCAAAAAGATGGTTAAGGTGGGTGGGTTTTTCCCCGCATTGGGGGCTGTGATCCCTCTCTTGGCTAAGGCGCTCCCCTGGCTGGGTGGCTTGGGGGGCTTGATGGGCGGAGCTGCTGGTGTGGCACAGGCAGTTGATCAGGCTCGTCATAACCGGGCGATGGAGGGCCGGGGTTTTGGGGATGACCTTCTGGGTAGGGTGATGCGTGAAGTGGGTGGTGTGTCTCGCAGTATTGAACAAGTTGGCCGCACGAGGAAGGGTCAGGGTTTCGGGGAGGATGTTATGAAGTTGGCGCTGGCCGGGCGGCCTAAGCTGGGGGGTTTAGGAGAGGATATTTTGAAGTTGGTGTTGGCCAATCAACCAGGTCTTAGGGACATGCTTGGGGTGGGGGGTAAGGGTGTGTACCTGGCTAGAGGTGGTAAGGGGATGAAAAAAAAAGAAGCATTAAGCAACTTTGATATTGAGAAGGCGGCTAAGGATATACCCCACTTCCGCGGTGTGTTTATGCGCGGTGGTCTTCCCGCAGCTCTACACAACCCGGAATGTGGGATTGTCAATCTAGACTCATCAGAGGGTGAGGGGACCCACTGGGTGGCTTATTACAGGGCGGGGCCTATGGCGGTGCCTATGGCGGTGCCTATGGCGGTTTACTTCGATAGTTTCGGGCTTGACCCGCCCCAGGAGATCCTGGATTATCTAGGGTGCCCCGTGCGCACCCAGACTTTTCAGTTACAGAGGGCAGACGACGTGATCTGTGGTCATTTATGTCTTCATGTGCTTCGTGGGCTGGCGGGTGGGCAGCAATTTGAAGACATAATACTGCGTATGGTATAGACCATGTCTGTTGGAAAGTGCAACGGAGGGACCGTTGTCCAGCTTAGCCGAGCTGGGCTCGTGAGCAAGTATGGGGACACTATGCAAGGTACACTATCCATGGGTGGGTTTCGCCTCACTAATGTGGGGGAGCCTTCGGGACCTAGTGATGCTGCTACGCGTGGTTTTACGGAGCGGCTCTCTAAACGGGGAACGATGACAGAGGAACTCAATATGGGCACCCATAGAATCACCAATGTCGCTGAACCAGTTGGAGAACAAGATGTGGTCACTAAAAAATATGTTGATGTGCAACATCGTGCTGCGTTGTTAGATGAACAGACTAGAATTAAGGGGTACTGGACCAATACAAAAAAATATTTGGAAGACCGATTCGGTGCCTCTGGCTGGCTGTTGTGGTTTGTGGTACAAAATCCCTATCTTGTATTGTCAAGTAAATCCATTTACCTTTCAAATATGGGAGTACTACCATGCATACTTAGGTCCGCTGATGGGGTATATGTAGGCTATGATGAAGCAGGCGTGTTCTACCTTAAAGGTGATGATGATGTTTACACCCTTAGTTTGGTGGTGAACAGCCGGCCCAGGCCTGCATACATCGATCGTCCTATCCAAGGGAGCAAACTATATATCAAGCTCTTTCTTAAGGGTGGGCCTTTTACAAATTGGGGGGATGTTATGCCAGGCCTTCAAGTAAAATCTCTAGCTCGCGAGGCGGTGGGTTGGGTTATTATTACTTTCGGTGGAAAAGTGGAAGTTACTGATGATCGAATTGCAGTAAACATACTTAAGGATGCTAGGGGTGTTGATACCATCAATCTGAGAGAAGTTAAGGTTTCGCCGTGGGTTCATCTTATAAAACTTTTGTATACCAACAACCCTGTCACCGAGGAGGATTCAAAACGTATCACCTTGAATTGAATATATAGGTGCACTACTATACAATGGCGCCCGACCAGACCTTTCGTCTTCAAGAGATCACTAGACTACAGAAGAGCTTGGAGGCTGAGCATGAAAAACGGTCTCTGTTGTATAAGAAGTACCATCGAGTTGTGAATGTCTTGGATGGGATTGATACAGCTCTGCTTACGGTGAGTGTGGGGCTTCTGTCAACTGCCATTGCAGTCCCAGTCGTCTTCGGCCTAGAGATAGGTGCTCTCGTATGTGGGCGATTGGGGGCGGCCGGCAAGTTGGTGACCCACAGATGTGCACTTAAAGCCAAGAAGCATGACGAAATCAGGATTTTGGTTGAATCGAGACTTTCAACAATCTCCGATCTTGTCTCGGCGGCCTTGCAGGACCAGGAAATTTCTGATGCGGAATTTAAATTAATTCTTAATGAATCAGTGAAATTTCGGCAACTGCAGGCTGAAATTCGACGCAAAGTTTCTACCGACTTGCACCAGAAAAAAGAGCTTACTGACTTCACCCCACCAGCCAGAAGCCCGCCTGCTAGATAGCCCGCCTGCTAGATAGCCCGCTAGATAGCGCGCTCTTTTTTCATAGCCTCTTTCACCTCGATGAATTTCTCCATGGGATCGTCTACTGGCAAATCTCTTGTCAGAGCCACATAGCGCTCAGCTAGTTCACTATCACAAGTGTGGCACATATCGAACGGTTGCTGTACTACTGTATTACAGATAGTGCACCCAAACACATTCCTACCCTTTTTAAGTAGTTGGAGGTGTTTGTAGCAGAACTCGCCGCGGCACCTGCGATCGCACCGGATCGAGGCCCCTTCATGCACAAGCCACTTACAATTCTTCATTTTAAGTTTGAGTCGCTAGTCTCTAATTCTAAACTCCGCTCGAGTATCTGGGCCGCGCAATTTTCTTAGCCGGAAAAAATGGTCCCGCTCGCGCGGCTCATAAAACTTGTCACGCAGAAACAAAACGATCACGCTTGCTCCGTTCAGTCACGATACATCCGGCGTGATCGTTTTAAGCGGAAGTGTGTTGACTGGCGCGCAAGTTTGGATTTATCCAGAGCGAAAAGGGTGCTATGTATGTTGCAGAACCATACATCGTGCAGCCACCGATACATCGCTGCTCCACGGTTCACTATCCCAGTCGGCTTCAAATTGACAGGCTAGACATTCACCCGTTCTGCACATCCTCCTCAGCGATTGTTTCCAAACAGTCTGGTGGAACTCCTAAGGACCTCCAACCCCAAGGAGTATGAATGATTATAGTTCCCCCACTTATTCTTCTGCCTTGGCGTTGTATGATCCGGAGATGATAGTCACAAAAGCGTCGTCTTGAGGGCTTTCCACAAAATGTTGTGGGGCTCTTGAACCACTGGCAAGTAGGCATGTCTCTGAAACACAATCCAGTTGGGTATCCGAATCTACTTTCATACCTTTATATGGACGCAGCTTGATGTTGGTCTTTCTCTCAAACTTCCAAATCATCCTATGGAAGGCATCTAGCGTACAACGCTCGCACATCTCATAAGGACGCTTAACCCCCCTCTCACAGAATATACACTCTTCTATGGTCGCGCCCCGCTTCGCCTGTGCATTGTGCCTTGAACAGAAAAGACCAATGCATGACCGACCGCAGCGTAGTTCTGTGCCGAGTTTGAGCCACTCACAACCATTCATCTTGATATACCCTGGGAGGTTGTAGCTCTAATTCACTTGCGGTGGTGCATTATAATACGACGACGTCCCCTGCGCGACTCTTCAAATCTTTGGTAGTTGCACCAAACCCCTGGGGGGGGGGGGGGTGGTAGTGGGTCCACTCTCCTTCGGCATTCCTCCAACAGTACATACGCTGTCGTATTGGATTCGCTTTTAACCACTGATGTGTGTCCATGGTGTGTACCCCATACATACTATAGCTCTAAGTATCGCTCCGGGAGGATGGCGCCCCGGGGCCTAGGGGGTCGGGGCCCCGGGGGGTTGGATCCCTAGGGGGCTGTTGTTTTGGCGCTCCTGTGGTGCCACCGACCCTTTGGCCCCAAACCGCTAATTGACATCTACTCCTCATGTAAAAGGGTGAATTATGTTTATATGTTGATAGAGAGGAGATGGAGTTCGTGGACGATTCCTGTACAAAATAGCACACGATTTGTCTGAGACGAATATGGGAAAACTCAGCTTTGTGCTAGTGTTGGTTCAGTCATCACAATGTCTGTTATCATGGAGTCATATTTAAAGCACTTATAACAGAGCGTCTGTTATAGCAATTGCACGGTTGACGGTCGTAGTTCAACATGGCATAGCTCAGGTCTGAAACTTAAATATTGAAGATATTTACTGTGCAATTCAAGTATTAGCAAGCAGCGCACGGTCAAACACAATCGCTTGATGATGCGACGGCTATCTAGCCAGAGACCAAGCAAGACGCTCGGTCCTTGATGAACGATTTGATTCCATCTAATTTTAGTCGAACCCGTCAATTACTTGGGCACTTAATATGAGTGAGGAAAGGGTTAAGGTAAAAGGAACCATGAAAAATGTCTTTTTTGTTAAAGATAACAGAGAATGAAATAAATGCCTTTTTGTACAGTAAACTAAGTGACATGGCCATAATTTTGATGCTATTTGACGTGCCGACTTGGAACCGCCCTTTTTGTACCAGAAGTCAATAAAAACCTAAAATCTACGGAGGCTGGCTTATTCATTATGCTGCGTTTCAAATGTTGTTTTTTTTTTAATTTCGTTGCATTCACCTTGAAAATTACCGCTACTGTTTGACACCTATTTGCTTGCTGAGTTGAGAATGTATTTCAAGATGCTTTACGATCCGGTTGCCATAGACCCCTCTGCGGCGGTTGGCCATAATTGGTGGCGACACTGTCAAAGAGGGTAGTCTATTTGGTGTCGTGACCAGGTTCTCGAACCTGGGTTGTTGTCGAGGAGGCAGACGCTGAACTGGGCTTCCCCTGTTGCAGTTGGATCACTGGGCTTATCATTGTCGTGAAGCCCCTTGTTGCAGTTGGATCGCTGGGCTTACCATTGTCATGCCGCTCCTGTTGTCTGATCGCTGGGCTTACCATTGTCGTGCCGCTCCTGTGTGCTGTTGGATCACTGGGCTTACCATTGTCGTGCCGCCTCTGTGTGCTGTTGGATCGCTGGGCTTACCATTGTCGTGCCGCCCCTGTGTGCTGTTGGATCACTGGGCTTACCATTGTCGTGCCGCCCCTGTGTGCTGTTGTATCGATCGGCTTCCCATTGCCGTGTCTCCCCTGTATGCTGTTGGATTACTGGGCTTACCATTGTCGTGCCGCCCCTGCGTGCTGTTTAATCGCTGGGCTTACCATTGTCGTGCCGCCCCTGCGTGCTGTTGAATCGCTGGGCTTACCATTGTCGTGCCGCCCCTGGGTGCTGTTTTATCGCTGGGCTTACCATTGTCGTGCCACCCCTGAGTGCTGTTGGATCACTGGAGCCTGCCCTGGTCTGTCGCTGAGCGCCGTCTGTCGTTGAGACGTAACCGGAAGACGTGAGGAACAAGACAATCGGTTAAGTAGCCATAATTAATTATTTTTTAAATATAATTATATTTTGTTCCAATTTATAGGTTTAAAAATGGATACGGGGGAGACCTCCTTAGGACATGTGTTAGGGAGCATGGGGACTAGATATGTCATTAAAACAACAGGAAGCGTCCGTACATAGAATTACGTGTATGTTGGACTGGATAGAGAGGCAGATGTTTGGAAGGATGGAGTATAGAACTGGTATGAGAGGTTATGGTGTGAGGGACGTAAATAGAGGACAGCAGATATACAATAATAACCCACATAATGACAAAAATAATAGAGTCGTGAACAGCATAATTTGAGGATCGTATAAGTACGGGACCCAGAGACATGTAGAGAAACAAAATGGAAATTCAGTAATTAATAATTTTCAGGAAAGGAGCGTTAATAAAAAACGATGGAACTGGCCATCAAATAGTGAAGACGCAAGAGCTTTGAGAGAAAATTGATTTGATTTCCGACAGTTCATGTATTCAATTGCGAAAATGAGCAACAGAGAAGACTAGCTAGACTTGGCTAGTCACAGAGTGGTTTCCATTTGTAGTGTCAGACAGGATAAAGAGAACCCGTTAGCTGAAAAGTGGACCGAGAGACCCAGATGCAGATGTGAAATACAGTGGAGAAGAGCACTCAGGCGAACATAGATAGGGAGGAAGAGAAAGCTCCATTACCACCAACAAGGGAGACAGAAAGAAGAAGTCAGACAAGCTCGATGGGAATGACTGAACAGGTTCAAGTGAAATTAGGGAAGGTTGTTACAGGTGAAGATAGGGAGACAGACCGTACGGAGGACAAGCAGATAAAGACGAGGGACACCAGAAAGAAAAGTAGAAAGAGTGTTAGGGCTAGATCTGAAATAAGTTTGCTCGGATATAGCGGATATGAAGAGGAAGAATCTGAACCATCCGTGGAAGCAGAATTTTCACACCTGTCAGATTTCGATACAGAATATATTCATGGCAGGAGCTTACACAGAATGAGTAGAAACAGGAGAAACGGAAAACCTGCATGCCGTGACACTGGAGGAGTTAGTTCATCGTACGGGATAATTGACAGTAAGTGGGCAAGTAAAATTGTGCTTGGTGAAACGTCCGGAGAAGACACCAATATATATGACAGACAAGTAACGAAAGCTAGGAGACGAATACCAAAGGTTAGAGAGAAAGATACCTGCAAAAAGAAAGATGTGTGTTTAGTGGAAGGTAGAACGCAACAACAGTGTAGGGCTGAAGCAGTGGAGCGGTGTAGCAGTCTCATGAAATCCATAAGGCCGTGGTTATATTTAAATAAGAATTAACAGATACAGGAAGAATAGATGGAAGATTTGGTGTTTGCGGTTTGAGGAATTCAAGATTTTTATGTGTGTTTCTGTCTAAAATTGACAGACGGAGATTTTTTTTTTTTGGTATCCATAAATGATATATAATTGGGAGCTGGTATAGCTCAAGGTTTGCGTGGAGAAGAGTGAGAAATAGTGTAGTATCACAGCAAGTGATACATAGTTATGGGAGCTGGTATAGCTCAAGTTGTATTGTTTTGAAGAGAAGGGTTGCATGCGTTGATCTGGGATGTGTGATGTACTGGGTAGTAGGTAGTGGAGCTGTTATGGCTCGAAGATTTGTGTGAAAGGAGGCAGTATAAAAGAACAAAGAATAGTGTTCCTCTGCTAGACCGTATAACCGAAGGTTTGAATATTTGAGTGGTTTGTCTGTGAAAGCTTGTGAAAATCAATGTTACCAAAGAATTGGTACAATTTTTGGGAAGGTTTATATTACGTCAAGAATGTAGATTTAACGTTTAATTTTCTTTTCTTTTGAGAAACAGTGTCTATACGTTGTGTTGCTCTGCGAGTAATTTGGCTGGAGAAATGATGTCTGGATTTTTACCGGCTGCGAAAGACAGTGAGTGCGTATTTAGGAGGTACTCAGCACGTCTCGTTAGGTTGAGGTTTGTGGTGATTTGTTTCAGGTGCATTTGGTCATAATTGCAGGAGAGTGAAAAGGGGCAGGCACTCAGATATTGCGTGTTTAATTTTTGAGGTTCGGTCTGGGTTTGACAGATGCGCTTTTTGTCTTGCGTACCTGGAGTTTGTGGCAAGAGCTGATGATAGATTGAGTTTTCTGTCCGAGGTACGATAGGTTAGATGAAAGATTATAGGGTTGACAGAATCTGATGAGAAATTGAGTGGTCTGCGTAATTAACCAGCTGGGTGTGAGTGGGATTCTAGGCGAGCGATTTTGATCATAATAATTGAAGTGCGATGGTTAGATATGCAAGTATCTGCTTTTTGTAACTGTGCTAAAAGAAGCCCAATGATTGCGTGGAAGATGGGAGTGAATAAATACATGGGTGTCAATATATACTAAAAGTATGTAAGTATGTTGGAATGGAATGTTTAATAGGAGATTGAGTAGTATAATTGAATGCCGAATTAGAGATGTGAGTGAATTGGGCGTCTGTTGCGACAGGTGGATGGATGAGTTGAATTGCGGGATCGCGTGGTTATGGGTGAAAGTATGGCCGTGCTGGTTATGGGGGATTTTATTTTTTGTGTGGACTACTCTATGTGGGTGACATAGTGGAATTATGTATTAGTTATAAGTGGGGGAATTGAGATGGTTATATTATTTCTCATACTAAATGGGAGGCGTGAGTGAGTGATTGTCCTGGTCTGCGCTTCTAGGGTGAGTTTTAATCCGCGGATTGACGAAAGGGCATTAATATGTTAGGAAAGGGTGTTAAAAGGATGTTCGAAAAGTCGACATTCGAATATCATTTCTAGGAAGGTTTTTGGGTTGATCCACTCGTGAGAATAGTCTCTCTCATCTATGAGAGAACTGTGAGGGTGTGTTATGGGCGGTGGAGCGAGAAGAGATTTGGGTTGCTGTGAGGATTTGAGCTGCAAAGTTGTAGATGGATGAAAATGGTTGGTATTTAAATAACATGGTGTTGATTGTCTTGTGGGGGTGGTAATGTGTTAAATTGTATTTTTTTTTTCCTTTCTGCTCTCTCTCTCTTTCCTTGGTGGCCACCGGTTCTTTCTTTCTCTGTTTGTTGTTTGCTTTTGTTGTATTTCCATGAATGTTGTGAGGTATTTCAGGGTATATTGATCATGACAGATGCAAATTTTGTAGTAATACTATGGGTGGCAGCGGATCGCTGCCGACAACCATGAATGTTGTGAGGTATTTCAGGGTATATTGATAATGACAGATGAAAATATTTTGTAGTAATACTATGATTTGCAGCGGATCGCTGCCGACAGCCATGAATGGTGTGAGGTTAGTTAGTTAGTTAGTTAGTCACGGTTCCAACTTCACAGCAACGGTTCATCCCCATTATGCTCCGTTCCTGTGCCAGTGAATTTCACACAAAACGCTCCCCACTGCCCAATGTGAAAAGTGGAAAAGACAGGAGTCTCGACAAACAACAGCCCGCACAGATATACTGTGCATAATGCCGCCGCCAGAATGTCAACACAATAGTCCCCCACGAAACATGGTGTGAGGTATTTCAGGGTATATTGATGATGACATATGTAAATTCTGTAGTAATACTGTGGTTGGCAGCGGATCGCTCTTAACAGCCATAAATTTTGTGAGGTATTTCAGGGTACACTGATAATAACAGATGCAAATTTTGTAGTAATACTATGGTTGGCAGCGGATCGCTGGCGACAGCCATGAATGTATTTCAGGGTATATTGCTCATGACAGATGTAAATTTTTAGTAATACTATGGTTGGCAGCGGATCGCTGGCGACAGCCATGAATGTTGTGAGGTATTTCAGGGTATATTGATAATGACAGATGCAAATTTTGTAGTAATACTGTGGTTGGCAGCGGATCGCTGGTAACAGCCATAAATTTTGTGAGGTATTTCAGGGTATACTGATAATAACAGATGCAAATTTTGTAGTAATACTGTGATTGGCAGCGGATCGCTGGCGACAGCCATGAATGTATTTCAGGGCATATTGATCATGACAGATGTAAATTTTTAGTAATACTGTGATTGGCAGCGGATCGCTGGCGACAGCCATGAATGTTGTGAGGCATTTCAGGGTATATTGATGATGTCGGATGCAAATTTGTAGTAATACTATGGTTGGCAGTGGATTGCTGTCAACCGCTATGAGTATTGTCGGGTATTTAAGGATATGTTCTTGATGACAGAAGTAAGTAATAGTGATACCATGATCGGCAGCGAAATGCTTACGTTGATCATGAGTTACGCAGGAAAAAGAAGAAGAACCAAAGTAATTATGGCGAAGGATGATTCCTTTGTAGGGCAGAACGTAGCTATTTCAGACACCAATGATTGATCTAAATCTGGGGATATTTCTTTTTGGTGGTGTTGTGACAATTTGAATGATATATCATTTGGTTTGGTATTAAATAGTTAGTTAGAATTTAAGAATGTTACCTATTGGTATATTGTTGTTAATAAGAGAAGGTTACAAAGTATTAGAAGAGTTTTATTTTATTATTATTATTAATTAGTCGCTTGTTAGTAGTTAGGAATTATTTCAGGTAAGAGTGTGTAGTGAGTTAGAGTTCAGAGAAAATAGAGGTTTGGTTCTAAGACTTTTCTAGAAAAAGTCTCAAAAATTAAAAAAGGGAGGGGGGCGATCTATAACAGAGCGTCTGTTATAGCAATTGCACGGTTGACGGTCGTGTTTCAAAATGGTATTGCTCAGGTCTGAAACTTAAATATTGAAGACATTTACTGTGCAATTCAAATATTAGCAAGCAGCGCACGGTCAAACACAATCGCTTGATGATGCGACGGCTACTACGTGTGTTGACAAGAATCAACGTACCACACAGAAGCCATCTAGCCAGAGACCAAGCAAGACGCTCGGTCCTTGATGAACGATTTGATTCCATCTAATTTTAGTCGAACCCGTCAATTACTTGGGCACTTAATATGAGTGAGGAAAGGGTTAAGGTAAAAGGAACCATGAAAAATGTCTATTTTTGAGATAACATCGAGAATGAAATAAATCCCTTTTGTACAGTAAACTAAGTGACATGGCCATAATTTTGATGCTATTTGACGTGCCGACTTGGAACCGCCCTTTTTGTACCAGAAGTCAATAAAGGATGCCAAAACCTAAAATCTACGGTGGCTGGCGTATACATTATGCTGCGTTACAAAGATTTTCTTTAATTTCGTTGCATTCACCTTGAAAATTACCGCTACTGTTCGACACCTATTTGCTTGCTGAGATGAGAATGTATTTCAAGATGCTTTACGATCCGACTGCCATAGATCTCTCTGTGGTGGTTTGCCATAATGGGTGGCGACACCGCCAAACACTCCTAAATGGGAACATATTCAAGTGAAGATCTGCCAATCCTATAGTCATCAGCAATCATTAGCTGCACCTTAAGTACTTGGATCAAGCCATCAAACATATCATTCCGCTATTCCACTGAGGGAACATTGACATAACTAATATGGACATTCTCTCATAATAAGATCATGAAACTTAATCTCTACTTCAATGGATTCCATTTAGATATAATTTATAAGACCTGTGAAAATGCCGATTTATGAACAGTAAGGACTTTTTACCTCCAGCGTCCATTGCAGTGAAATTTTGGTAATATTCTGAAGGAAACAAGGACAGGTTTTGGTGAATGACACTTATACATTTAATGTATACAAATTGTTTTGATGTATTGAACATTCATGCAATATTGTTGTGTTGTGGGTGGTCTTCACATTTGAAAACTTGTTATCAGTGTTTCCTCAAGACTACAGGATGTTTTGTTGAATTAAAATTATAAAACTTACAATTTTTTTATTCACTGACTCGTGATTGTTGCCAGTTCATTATATGTGTAGCAGAATAACTACTCAACATATTTTGAAGAATTTGGAACAGTAAAGTGGTTGGGTAAACACTAGTAGGCAGTGAATTACTGATCCTACTGTACGCTCCCAGGTTCCAAATTGTTCATTGGGAAGAACTCTTATATTTACATTTTTCTTGTAGCCGTTTCACCTATAGGGAAAATGGATACAAGTGGAGGTTCATAAGAGTCGATTTTAGTTCTCCTATTGGGAAAGAAAACAATTGGTAATATATCCGGGTACTCCCTAGACAACCAGAGTTCGTTAGTGTCACATTACCTTCCAGTGACCTATCCACATCATTTGAAACCAGTCCCGCCTCTCTAGTGTTATTCTTTCACGGGGGATGCAATTGTGGGTACTGACTCTTTCCATCCAACATGCCACAACAATGTGGACAAAGAATGATTGACGTTCCAGGGGGAGGATCTCTTGCAGTGGTTTTTCTGTCCAGCCTTTTCTTCACAGCTCTTGCAGTCCTGGTTGCTTCACAGGTAACTGCAGCCTTGCGTAATTATGTAGGTCACGAATTTCGGTCTTTGGCATCAGTCTCCCATGTGTCATGATGAATTCCAAAAGTTTTCAGTGAGATTTTCAGAGTGTCTTTAAAGCGTTTCCTCTGGCCGCCTTGGGAACGTTTACCACAACGCAGCTCGCCGTAAAAAATTCGTTTAGGGAGCCTGTGATCTGGCATGCGGGTTAATTGACCAGCCCAGCGAATCTAATTCTTCATTAGTAGAGAGTGGATACTGGGCATAGACGCTCTTTCTAGGACTTCAGTGTCTGGGATCTTGTCTTGCCATTTAATCTTCAATAGCTTCCTAAGGCAGACTGTGTGGAAGTGGTTTAATTTCCTAGCGTTTTGCTGATGAACAGTCCAGGCTTCACAAGCATATAGCAGTGTGGATAATGCAATGTGGATAATGAATAACATCTGATGGCTGTAGAGATGTGGTTTCTGAGGAAAATGCAAAGAATACCATGGACAGCCAGAAAGACCAATGAACAAGTCCTTCAAGAAACAAATGAAGATCGTAAATTGATTAGAGAAATTAGACGTAGACAGTCAAAATTTTTTGGGCATGTTATGAGAAGAAATGGATTGGAGAATTTGGTGACAACTGGTAAGATCGAAGGGAACAGACCAAGGGGAAGACCTAGAAGCAAGTACCTGGATGGCTTGGCCTTGTGGCATGGTCGAGACAGAAACACGGAGCTGATCCACGACTCTGGTGATCGAGTGAGATGGCAGAACATGACCACCCACGCTTACTGGCATGGCACATGATGGATGGATAATGCAACTGCTTTGTAGACTTTCAGCTTTGTTTGTTGGCGTATTCCATTTCTGTCTCACGCATTCTTGTACAGTCTACCAAAGGCCGCATTGGCCTTGGAGATTCTTAGATATAGAAAAGAACAAATACATTTATACGACAAGAATCATGTGTGGAGGTGAAGAAAGGCCTGATAAGAATTACATTGCAAGACGATAGAGCTTGTGATCGCCCTGAAGACGAAGGAAATAACACACTGTAATGTAAGGAGAAATGGGAATATTTTTAAACAAGTGAATCGGTACAATTATCTCAGAACAATCATAACATATGATTCCATTGAAGAGTTTACAACAAGAAACGCCATTGCACAATAGCCTTTTGCAAGCTGGAATACATACTGACAAATAAAAATATGTCAATTACAACTAGGAAACAAATGTTGAAGTACTACAAAAACACCTATGGATATGAAACTTCACCAATGAACAGCCAAGTTGAAAACAATTCTAATGTGAAAATGTGGTTTCGAAGGAAAATGCAAAGAATACCATGGGCAAACAGAAAAACCAATGAGCAAGTACTACAGGAAGCAGACGAAAACCGCCATCTGCTTAGAGAAATTAACGTTAACAGTCATAGTTTTTGTTCATGTTATGATAAGAAATAAACTAGAGAGCTTGGTGACCACATGCAAGATTGAGGGAAAGGAACAAGGAGATGTCGGGAAAGTAAATATCTGGGTAGTTTGCCACATGCTATAATTGAGACAAGAACACCCCCCCCCCCACACACACACACACATATATATATATATATATATATATATATATATATATATATATATATATATATATATATATATATATATATATATATACTCACGCACAGATAGGTAGGAATACACACAGACGGACAGACCTCACACACCGAGACGACACTTAGTTTGTCCTGGTCAGCTTGTGACATGCCCGGGGAAGTGTTTTCTGCGTCGTTGAAATACCTGACTCGGGTAAGCGATTGATTTCCTATGAGCTAACCGCCAGGCGCCTATGTCCAGCTATCAGGTCAACGTTGTCCGGGACATGTTTTTGATGGCTTTAAAGTGAGTATACAGCACGTCAATATAGTGACTCTTACCAATCTGCTTGTATAAGTAACGTTTTCTATGGCATTATATTACCTTCCCACCAACTCTCCGACTACGAGCAGGTCTAAGCCGACACTGTGACGAAGGGATTACAAGCCCGATACAGCACGCTTGATTAACAGGACATGGTTTGGGGACCGCCTTGCGTTTATACGGGGTAGGGGGTTCAGTATCCCACTCCCCTAAAAGCGCAGGAGACCCGTACGCGCATAGTCCTCCTCAAACCATCGTCCTTTCCACTCCTACCAAACAAGGAACGGACGCACTTATCTAGCCACTTTACCACTAGGAAGACAGTTATAAACAGTTACGCTAATGGTGACAGTATTTTCAGGTCCCTTGTTGTTATCACCCGTTGTTACACGGCGGCCAACGCTGGTTAGATTTTCGGGACGGTAGCCGACAGGCCGAAATGTGTTACCCTTAAGACCGACCGTCCTCCGCCCACTCCATGGCCACTCCACCTCACAGCCGGATCACCCCGAGGAAGAGAACTGTAATCCTAACACACCACCAATGGTATGATGATAGTTTTTAAGCCCCACCCACTCCATAGCCTTTCCCTCACACAACCAGATGTCACAGGATAAATAAACTTGTTAGTTGCGACCGATGATAACGAAACCCGACATTATTTTGCTAACACAATTGACTCTTTGATGGTGAACTAACTGAGGAAAATACGTCGGTACAGATTTTCTGCACCTGGTCGACAGTGTGTATGAGATCAAAGGGAGTCACGTCGCGTTGTCTGCACACAGTCGACAGTTTGATGACAGGATGTTGTTCGAGAGGTGTGTACTGGCGACATTTGTCTACAAAACGGGAGTTGGCCGTTGAAAGTAATGGACAGATGTCTGCTAGAGGTCAGAAGGATTCTGTAATGGGAGAAAGGTCTCTGGCTTACAGACAACCAGGATATTTGTTGGATGAGACAAAGAACTCCCCAGATGAAAAGGAAACTTGACAGCTAATTGACTCTGGTTAGTCTAGAAACAGGAGGACAAAGCCAAATTCTGGACTGATTGGCGTCTGGACTTTCTGGTGACTCACTCCAGCACCCATATAAAACCCAGTGCGGTAAACAGGTGGACGGAGTCGAGAAAAACATTCTTAGGTGTTAGGATTGGGGATTATTCCGAGTTGTGTTATATTAGAGGGACTGGGCTGTCTAAGTAGTGATAGTTATCCGCGGACATAGATCCAATCGGGTTGCCTAGTTTCTCGAGTAACAACAGGAATAGACATATGGAAGGCAATTAATTATATCTAACTTAAGAGTATGATTAGGAATAGAGTACAGTACTGTGCGGTGATATAATGTATTATAGGTGCCGTGATATAATGTATTATGATTAGTGATAGAATGTTCTATAAGTGCGGTGCTAGAAAGTATCATAGGAGCGTCGGCACTAGTATTCTATTGTGTGGCTTCAATTAGCTTGTGTTATATATCATTTTACTAGGAAGTTGAGGACAATGTAGTGGAATAATAATTAGAGAGATTAAGGATGGTTGAGAGGGAGAAGAGGTATGTGTAATGGTAGGATCTTCCAGTAGGGCATCTGCTGGGTTTCTACCCGTTCCTTTATTCTTTCCTGGTGTTGCCATGTCTCAGATCATATGATTGATGTTATTTGGCCGTATGACAGAGATCGGATTTCTGTTATAGATCTGAGTGCTGTTATTGGCCTACACTTACCTAATTCTGGCCAGGACTGAGTTGTCCTCACCATGATGTTATCTACTCTACAGGTTCCATTTACAGTTCCCCTTGAGTGTTCCACGTGAGTGTGAGATGATTTATTACGAAGAAGCAGTTCCAAGTTTTATAACATGATGGCTCATGGAAAGAAGACAGTGGTTGCTGAGAGGTTTTACACGGGGCTCAAAACCTAGTTGTTCCGCAGAAACCTGGCTTCTGCTGAGTAGAATTTTATGAACAGAAGTGTTGTGTTTAATGAGTGATAAGCTTCATCACCGAAGATTAATAACTCGCATACTAAGGACACATATATATAGATATACACATCTACCTAACAAACATTAATAGGTTGTGTTCTAAAAGAGGGGAAAATGTTATAATCAGAAACTAATAAACAGTAGATTTTCCCCAAGTGACATTTCAGTTAATTGGAAGACTATCAGTTCAAACAAATATTAGGAAACAGAGTAACTTCACCGTGTGGTAGAGTGAAGACAAAGATCAACAGTGTCTATCGGATTACCAGCATCCTGTTTGTTCGAGTGATTGGAGAAAGTCGTCATCTTCTGGGTGAGGTTCACTGTCCGGAAAAAATGGTGCTGTTGTGTGCTAAGCACTATGATGTTACAGACTTTGCTTCTAAATCACTGGTCTAACATTAGAATACACGTCACGCATTCTACACCTTATACACACATACACACTTCTCCTACATATACTCTTTGCTTTAATAAATTTCTTGTTTTTTTTATTTGTTGAGGCTAGAGTTGTCAAGTATGTTATGTTGGGGAAGAATGAGAGGGGGCATGATCCAGGAGCGAGCAAGAGTGAGAAGAAGGTGTCTTCAGATTGAAGGAGTGTGTGGATGGAGTCTGCTGGATATCTCCAGGATAGAGATATTGGATTAAAACATAATGTGGGTGTTGATTCCCTTCACTCCAGGGACGACACTAAAGTGGTAAAGAAGAACAAGTAACTAATACGACATTCATTCTTTACACACACGACACCAGACCACCCCAGTGAAGAGCACTGTAAACCTAATACGCCGCCAATGGTATGATGATGGTGTTTAAATCCAACCCACTCCATAGTCACTTCGTCCTAACACCCTCACCCACCAACACTTGACACGACCAAAGAAGAAAACGCCAACAAAGCGCGAGAAAAGAAAAAGAATCGCTGAACTTAAGCGTAGTCCATACTGCCAGATGTACATGATATGCGTCGCTAAAACTGACTTGCTTCGATATAACTCTTAAGAACGAAAAATAAATACGGAGCCTCATTGACCAATGAGGCTCCTGAAAGTGACGTCAGACGAACAAATGTATATAGTTAAAGAAGAGGCTCCCAGGAGGCTAGCTAGACCGACCGACCGACCGACCACCCGACCGACCGACCGGGTCTCAGACAGGTATGTGTAATATCTCTAGATCAGTTTTCTCTGTATAGTGAAAATATTTTCAGAAATGTACAAGATATGAAAGGAATCATCATTGGAGGAAGAAACATCAATAACATTAGATATGCAGATGATACAATATTAATTGCAGACAATGAGCAGTTTCTGCAATATTTAGTAGATGCGGTTGTTGCACACAGTGATCAACTAGGGTTAGAATTAAATTGTAAGAAGACACGGATTACGGCCGTAACTAGAAAGAACGAAATACCACAATGTAATTTACAGGTAAATGGGAATATTCGTAAAAAGTGAATCGGTACAATTATCTCGGAACAGTCATAACATCTGATAGGAGATGCCTTGAAGAGGTTAGAACAAGAATCGCCATGGCAAAGGTAGCCTTTTGCAAGATGAAAAAAACATACTGCCCAATATAATAATGTTAATTGCTACGAGAAAAAGAGTGTTGAGGTGCTGTATAGAGCCTGTACTTTTGTATGGATGTGAAGCGTGGAAAATGAGCAGTCAAGCTGAAAAACATCTGATAGCTGTTGAAATATGGTTTCTGGCGAGAATGCAAAGAATACCATGGACAGACAGAAAAAACAACGACCAAGTCCTACAAGAAACATTTGAAAGTCGTATAACTGATTAGAGAAATTAGACATAGACAGTCAAAATATTTTGGACATGCTATGAGAATAAATAAATTAGAGAACTTGGTGACAACTGGCAAGTTCGAGGGGAAGAGAACAAGGGGAAAACAGAGAAGTAAATGCCTGGATGGCTTGACTACGTGGCGTGGTCGAGACAAGAACACTGAGCCTATCCACGACTTTGGTGATCGAGTGAAATGGCGATGCATGACAGCCCATGCTTGCCTGCATGGCACATGATGGATGATGAAACTAGAGTGAAGAAACACTTTATGCTGAACTGAAAGTCATTAAACAGTTCTACGTACCGATAGATATATTCACATAGTAAGCATTAATTAATTGTTATCTTAAATGTAAACCCACCTTTAAGCACAAAGAATACTGACAAAATCAAGAAATGCATCGATCCAAGCGCCATTTCCGGAGAACGTGCAGAACAGCCTAGTGTTACTGGAAGACTATTACATAAGTGTATTATTGGGTTGCTGTATGATACCGTGAGCCGGTTATATATCTGATCATATATAACCAGAGCGCTATTAACATATGGGCTGTACATTTCGTGGCTGATTTATCGCGCAGAAAGGATAACATTTGATTGGTTCGGTGTTTGTGTTAATTTTTAATTATCTTGCTTGTTGGGATACAGAAAGAAATAGATTACTTGACACGTATGGTTGCTGCTCTTGTTTGTGTTTGTAAAAGCAAGGACACTTTCCCCCAACGCTTTCAGACGGTTTGGATATATGGTGCTAGGCATATAAAATGTATTTGCCATGCGGCAGCTATGGCCGATATGGTCAGTTTTGCGCCTTCACGTATCAGAAAATTCTATTTTACTCATTTTAAGCTGAGTCGACATGCAAACCTAAGTCATTTTAAAATCAAAAACCCACCTCGAGGGGCATTTCGACAGGGTAGGTAGACAAGGTTCTAATCACAGTGGTATTGCTACCAGCATTTTATCGGGTGTGTTGAATAAATATTTAAAGCAGTGTAAGTGCATTATGTGATCGCATCGCATAAATGAAATATCAGAGTTGCAAATATGTCAAAATCGGCGGATTCCAATGAAATATACAAAAGGGCACAGTTACATGGCGTCTATATTCATTCGTTACGACACATTGGACATAAAAATCCTGGCATTATGTCATTATCACCATCATCATCATCATCATCATCATCCACTTTTGCCGTCAAACGCCGTGGGTAGAAATAATTAGCGCCCCAGCGCCCGATGGGTGGCACTGGATAGTATCATTGTGTGATTTACAATGTCTTTGATGTCGTCAATCCATTTTCAAGTCTACCCCAAATCACGGCGTAGCTTTCGACGAAACAGGTCTACCATTGATATGATATTCTCCTTGCAACAAATGCACACACAAAAAAAAAAAAAGATCACGTGAACAGAATCAACCACAGCTTATTACCTTCATTGGTCTCACAAAGGTGTTTGATTTGGTCAGTCGTGAGGGTCTGTTCAATGCACTGAAAAGGATCGGCTGCCCGCCAACTCTTCTGCCCACTGTGGAATCGTTCCACACAGACAGACAGACATGAAGGGTATAATCAAGTTTGATGGTACAATTTCAGAAGAGTTTGAAATCAATAGTTTAGTTAAGGAAGGTAGTGTACTTTGCTCCCACCCTCTTTAGAATATACTTTCCACTTCTACTGAAATATGCGTTTTGTGATTAGGATAGTTGTATATACATTCACTCACGCTCAGATGGCGACCTCTACAATGCTCAGAGATTGAAGACCAAGACCAAAATTAGGAGGGTACTGAACAGAGAGTTGCTTTTTGCAGTTTATGCTGCAATTACGACCCACGACTCTAATGGAGAATTATAACGTCTACTATCTGTAGCCTATTCTCCAATGATTGTTCCTAATAACAATTAGCAAAGTGAAGAAGATTATGTCACAAGGTGCACATGGGGTGCCATCAATATTTATTTACGACGCCGAACTGGAGATATTAGATCATTTTACAAATCTATGATGAGAGGTAAACAGCAAATTATCCCTACATCGGGAAATAAGCATAAGGATTAGTAAGGCAGCAACAACAATGAACAGGTTAAAAAAAAAAGAGTGGGAGAACAGGAAGCTTACTGCCAAAACAAAAGTCCTTATCTATAAAGCTTGTGTCCTTAGTACTCTTCTTTATGGCCTGGTCAACTTACTCACGCCAAGAGAAACGTCTAAACAGCTTTCATATGCGGTGTCTGCGAAGACTAATTGGTATTAAATGGCAAGACAAACTTACAAACGCTAAAGAATTGGAAAGATCAGGTTGTTTGACGGTTTGTTCCACGCTCAGTCGTCGTAGACTTAGGTGAATTACAGATGGGTAAAATATCTCGGTGTCGGAAAGTGGCAAATACACATTAGTCTACTGAGAACTACCTTGAGGTCGACTTCGCAAGGGAACAGAAAAGCCAGTATTGAAATAGAGAACAAAAAGCGGGTACATCATGAAAGTTTGTCCAGAGTGCGTCATGAAAATTTATACAGCCACCAGCTATCTGTAATGAATATAATAAGAAATACGCCACAGCCACCAGGCGTTTGAACATCGAAATGAGCAAGCTCCATCTGTGTTGTTTGGCGGGTCAACAGGCCTGTGCTGACCGGAGGTCACGACGAGCCGCAAGACTGTAATTAGGGCAGTTAGAAACATTTTGTGGGCAGTTAGAAACATTTTGTATGTAGGGAATATGGCCGTAGACAGTCGTGACGACAGGCTGGGAGTGTAGCAGGTCGGGTGCTGTTAGGACGTGCAGACGGCGTGATTGTGCCGACATCACCAGCCTCTGCTGTTCAATAAATATTGTTGTTCACTACCCACCTGGGACGCAACTGTTGTTGATTAATTTCTCAAGTACATACATAGAGAACTGTCAGTGTTGGCTGGTAAACACCCCTAACAGCTCGCTGGCAGATATGGGGGACGTCACGGAGACTGAATTTGGGAAAAGGAGGACTATACAATAGTGAGCGATACTCAAAAACGAAGTAATCGGCCTGTAAAGTTCTATTATATCTATCGATATCAACAGCAAGCAGCAAAAGATGGCTAGTGGTAAAACATTGGACTGTTGAACTTAAGAGATAGCGGCGGGTGAAGTACAAACTGTAAACTGTGTTAGTTGAGTTGAGTTGAGTTAAGAACCGACATCACTGCACTCAGGACATTCCCATACGTGCTCCCTCCCCTCGTTCAACGGCCAGCGAAGAGTCACACTACTAATCGTTCCCACCGCTATCTGATTAAAAGTTCTCCTGTCTTCCCTCTCAGTTTTGAGATTCTTCCAGAACCCCTGCCAATCCCCCGCAATCTCATTCTTTCCATTTTTGGGTTCTCAATCTGTTCCTCCGCCTTCTCCACCTGGTCCCACAAGCGCACGACCACCTCCCCCCTGTCCATAGGCAAAATTCCACCAAGAGGCGCCCTCCCTGCTAGCCTATCAGCCTCTTCATTCCCTCATATACCCGCATGGCCAGGGCAAAATATCCATACAATTCTCACGATCTGTGACCTCTGAAGCGACGAGAGCCGTTCCACACGAAACATTCCTTCCTCCACCTTGCTAAGCATATTCTTTGAATACTGTGTTAGTAACCGATGTTAGATCAAAGAACAGTATGTAGAAAGGAAGTGTGGAACAATATAGTCAATTGATTGTAATATCTGGCTTTAGTGACAGAATATTTCAACGAAATAAATAGAACTCGGAATAGCAACGCTATACAACAGTTATCGATACTCAGCGACGCCTAATGAAGTTAGAACAATCAAGGTAAAAGCTGGTGATTTATGGGGGATGGTCATTTCTACAAACAGAATTTGAACAGTGCATCGATATTATATTCTTCGAGATGCAGGAGTTTAACGGCAAAAAGTGAGAACATTCTGTGAGTACTACATACGTCATCCGGCCTCTGTAGGTGTGCATTACAGCGAGATAAGACAACTAAACCCGCGGTTCTCAGCAGATCCACGAGGTGGTGGAACAGTGTAATATATTGCAGCCTACATATATTACAGCCTACACACTTTATTATGGAACTTTGATGCCTACTTGTCGGCAGTCTGCCCAAGTGTTGTTGCATCATCACATGGAACGTTGATGCCTACTTGTCAGCAACATACCCAAGTTATGGTTGCATCATAACATGGCAAGTTTATGACTACTTGTCAGCAGCCTACCCAAGTTGGTGTTGCATCATAACATGGTATGTTGATGCCTACTTCTCAGCAGCAGGTTGAATACACTCCTCGTCGAACATATACTAATTCGATATCATCCAACATCTAGCAGCATACCATCAGCTCCGGAAGTCACCAGTCAACAGACGTAATAGCAGCTTCGCCCAATTGATCACCGTACGAGGAAGCTCTTCCTGTGACTGAAGTGAAGTGAGATCCAAACTGAAGCCTATCCTGGGACTGCAGTGAGGCGAAATCCGAACTGAAGCCAGCCACCCGGAAGAAGTCACCAGCGACGCCAGCGGTGGATATATAAGCTAAGTTGATTCGTTTTGGCTTGTGTATTCGTCCTGTTCAGTAGTCCAGAGTTGTCAGGCACCCATCCACCACCCTGTCTGTGTATATGTCATTGTAGCGGGAGGTTGGTGGGCAACTTTTGTGTGATTGTTGGTAAACACAAAGGTACGTTCCCTTAGATTAGCGGTCGAAATTAACTTTGCTTATTCTAATGAATTTCGACTTCTAATGTGAACTTCGTCTTGTCTGTACACTCGTTCGTCCCGTTATCGTTCTATCTTGTTATTAATGTATCTAATGATCATTGTTGTTATGTCCACAGGTGTCTTGTACATTTGGCTTATATTCTTATAGGAGTTATTGTTGTCCCGTTGTGTCATTGCTGTAATTACAGATTGAGCGACAGCAGTTGTAGTGCGCCAGTTACATCTCAGCGACCAGAAAATAAGCTACGTCGACTACGAACAGAGAACACCTCCTGTTCTGAAAGCCTGTCACACACCCCATCCCTAAGCAGTGAAAATTCAATTGGTCCTGAAACGACATAATAGGCTAACAGGTAGTGCAATCACATAGTTGGCTTTTCAATATTAATATGTGCATATACTTCATATCAGAGGTATAGCAGAGATAGAGTGATTTATATGTACATACATTAATATATATAGACTTCATAGCTCTAGGCGTGAAATGTGGTTTAACAGGAAAAGAGCTTATGACATGGGCGAAACATGAATTGACGGAACTTCAAAAGCAAGAACGAGACGATAGGGCAGCAGCTAGAGAACTTGAGAGACAGACGTTAGCTGCACAAGAGGCACCACTGGCCTTTGAGAAAGAGAGATTAAACTTTGATAAAGAGAAACTGGCAGTAGATATAACATTAAAGGATAAAGAAGTAGAGGGGAATATAAAACTTAAGATGCTAGAACTTGAGAAAGTGGCTGAAATAGCAAAGTCTAAATTGACAGCTAAAACTTTGGACTCCATCAGAAGATATCAGGGTATCATCAGGAACTACGCACAAGGGGATTCCATATCCGCATGGGTAACCAACTTCGAGGTTCTTAAGAACCATTACAAGGTGCCAGCCGAAGAGGGAGCAATCCTCTTCCACAAGCACTTGGCCCTTGAACCTCTGAAGGTTGTAGAGGCCATACCAGAGCATCTACGAACAGATTCCAACTATATTAAAGAGAGAGTCTTGGCACATTTCTCTTTAGATCAGGCTGGCCTTCGAACGGCATATAGAGCTCTGACTCCGAAGGCAAACCAGACCCTCCTGGATTTTGTGTCCTAAACCCAGTCTCTTTTTGACAAGTGGTTGAAGTCAGCTAATGTAGGCAACGACTTCAACAAGCTTAGAGACTTGATGCTAAGAGATAAACTTATCTCGGCTGTGCCAGACGCCATGGCAATATTCTTGATTGAGAACAAGTGTACGACTATATCCGAAATCGAGGCCAAAGGCGAGACGTATTATAATGCCCACAGGGAGATTTTTTCAGAAGGGGCATAGCCAGAACTTATGATAGGAGCATCTGCCTGGTTCTCTAATCAAAATCAGAACTATAGCCAATTTAAATACCAGCAATGCAGACCCAAGAGTAGACACTACCCAACTACTCAATATAGACCAGCCCTACAGAAACCATCTAACTTAGCTTGAACAGGGCCAATGATTGAGTGTACACATTGTAGACGCCAACATGGATCGCTCGAAATGTGCGATAAAAATCCTAATTACATCAAGAAACTTTCTCTCAAACGAATTAATAAGTACGCAGACTACAGAGACAGTCTAAAATGCTTCGTCTGTAATAGCTTTGGCAACTTGGCCAGGACGTGTAGACTGAGATAACTGAGTAAGGACGCCAACATGGCATATGCCATATCAAGCAGTGACGAAGACGAACAACAGAACACAAATGCGAAAGACATATGTAACAGTCAGGATGACAGTAATGATAACAAGGCTTACATACAAGAAGCCAATTCGGCTTAATAACAGACGGAAACCTGGGCGTTGGATCGGCTTTGGTAAATGGGTTAGGAGTGAAAATGGTCAGAGACACTGGAACTTAAATTGTTGGTTTAGACCGGAAACTTATAAGAGACGAAGACTATACAGATGAGACAGTCACGTGCAGAACATATAGGGGGTCACTAGAGCAGTATAAAGTAGCATGGACGGACATTAATTGCCCGTACTACAAAGGACATGTAACAGCAGCAGCGCTACCACAACCTACAACAGAACTAATTATGGGGAACGTTCCTGATGTCAAAGAGTGCACGCATTAGGACATACAGAAATGGGAATAAAGAAAACTTGGAAATAGCGGAATGTAACTATGCATCATTGACTTTCCCAACAGAAGAAAAAAAAACGATTAAAATAGAAGACGATGCATCAGACATAGGGACAGACATATACCAGACATATGAAGAAAACATAAGAAATCAAAGACAAACATTTGACGCTAGTGCAGTGACTGAACAGGGAACATCTCCCGACTATAAGAATATAGATATCGATGACAAGCAGCAGGCTAATAAGGATTGGGAGTTACTGAAACAGTTGACACAGAAAGAACTTACATAGGATTCATTACCTTTTAGATCAGACCTAATTCAAGATGAAAAAGATAAAGTAACCTTTGGTGTTGAAAACTTCAGGGTTTTTTGTCCATCATTTAATGAAAGCACAGCAACGGTAAAACAATTTTTTGCACCATATTTAACTCATACAGGTGTTGATAACAGTTCAGATGATGATCTAACACAACAGGGATGTTTGGCAGAGAAAGATTGTTCAAGGTCTGATTATAGGTTTGATGATGAAGATGACACAAATAAGAATAAAAACAGTCAAGATCAACGATTAAAAAGGAAAGTGAAGATAAAACAAACAGATATTGCTGATTACACAAAATCTAGTTGGGAAAATGAAATTCCCCCAAAAGTACCACAGGTACGCTATACTGACACAAGCGCTTTATAAATAGCAACAACAAAAAGTTCCTGAAAATGAATAAACGAACACGTCACAATAAAATAAGGAACTGGAATCGATATTGGAAGAGTATAGGACTGTCAGATGTGGAAAGGAAAGAAAAAACACAACAGATAGATAAATTTAAACCAATAACAACATATCTAACACAAGAAGACGCAAACCACTGTGCAATATTGCATATTACGGAGACATAACTTAATTTATGTAGAGGTAGTGACACAACACAGTATGAAACAAACTTGGCGTGTTAATACCACTCCCAACATAACATCAAATGTCTCAACTTGAAATATTCTTATCTTGTGAAATATATAATGTACGTGTGATTCGTTATACATATGCTGTTAAAATGTTATCACGATTCACTTGATAAAATTGTCTTAGCAGAATTAATACCTTGGTAATTGAAATGATGGTTCAATGGACATAAGAGTGTAGAAAAGGCATCATATTTAAAAACATTAACAATGACTACAGCCCTGACAAAGGAGCTATAGTTTGGTAAACGAGAACAATTAGAACTTTTTTATGCTTACCATGACATTAGCTATGAAATATCACACCTGCTCTTTTCATCAGGCATGGCAAAATCAATAAAACTATATAACAAAATAATGTGTTCAGAATATGGACTAGATCCCGACAGTACACCATGTCATACTATCATCTGGAAAGCCATGTCCCATACAAAGTGCCTAGATAAATTATCACCCTGGAGTACTGACCATGATAATAGCAGGTCAATGGAAACAATTTAACATGTGATTTCTGTATTATAATGTGTAATTATGGATATGTAGATATGTGTACATCCAAGACTGTTACTGAGATCAGACATATATAGTGTGAAAGGGACTGAGCAGAATAAAGAATGTCGAACGTGCCTTAAGTAACTTACCAGTACCAGTTGACTAGATGGGCCGAGACCGATAACGTACCTATCCTCCTCCTTCTCCTCCCTCCTCCCTCCTCCTTCTCCCTCCTCCTTCTCCCTCTTCCTCCTCCCTCCTCCTTCTCTCTCCTCCTCCCTCCTCCTCCTCCCTCTCCCTTCTCCTCCCTCTCCTCCTAACTCCTCCTCCTCCCTCCTCCTCTTCCTCCTCCCTCTTCCTCCTCCCTCCTCCTCTCTCCTCCTCCTCCCCCTCCTCCCTCCTCCTCCCTCTTCCTCCTCCTCCCTCCTCCTCCTCCTCCCTCCTCCTTCTCCCTCCTCCTTCTCCCTCCTCCTCCCTCCTCCTCCCTCCTCCTCCTCCTCTCTTCTCCTCTTCCCTCATCCTCCTCCCTCCTCCTCCTTCCTCCTCCCTCCTCCTCCCTCCTACTCCTCCCTCCTCCTCCTAATTCCTCCTCCTCCCTCCTATTCCTCCCTACTCCTCTTCCTCCCTCCTCCTCCTTCCTCCTCCCTCCACCTCCTCTCTCCGCCTATCTCTTCCTCCCTCCTCCCCCTCCCTCTTCCTCCTCCCTCCTCCCTCCTCCTACTCCTCCTTTTTCTTCTTCTGCTGCTGCTGCTGCCGCCGCTCCATTTACCCAAGTTAATTGTTGGGGGAAGATGTAAAGATCTTTCAAGTGCTCTTTCTAATGCTTTTTGTAAGTTGGTCTTCGTTTATCTAAGGTTGTTCTAACTGCAACCAATAAATGATTATGCAGACAGGCAGACAGACAGAGAGGGAGTGACGGACAGACAGACAGATAGTCGGGAACGGGAACTTATATGACTACTTATATGAATTAAATGAGATGCTCCTCACCAGAGACTGGGCGAAGCCGGGCCGGGTCAGACAGACAGACAGACAGATAGACAGACAGATAGATAGTCGGGAACGGGAACGGGAGCTTATATGACTACTTATATGAATTAAATGAGATGCTCCACACCAGGAGCTGGGCGATGCCGGGTCAGACAGACAGACAGACAGACAGACAGACAGTCGGGAACGGGAACGAGAACTTATATGACTACTTATATGAATTAAATGAGATGCTCCCCACCAGGGACTGGGCGAAGCCGGGCCGGGTCAGCTAGTATCTTATATATAAAAGGCAATCTCCGACTGTATGTATGTCTGTAGGTATGTATGTCCTTTATGCGTCCGCGAACGGTCCATCCGATTGAGATGAAATTTTCTACACGTCTTCCTCTCATTCCCGCGCTGCCAACTATCATAAGTTTTTTCTTCTTCCTTCTCCTCCCTCCTCCCCCTCCCTAAATACGTACGTAAATAGAAGAGATCAAAGAATCCCTGAACCACAACGCTAGGAAAAGCGAAGAAAATGACGTGACTACACAGAATCGTCACACGGCAATGTCAATAACAATTCATCTTTTTATGTATAAAGAAGTTATCTACAGTCATGTAGAAGGGAAGAACAATCAATGGAAGGACCGAAATCACAGAACCTAGACGAGTTTGAATTCGGAATGGCAAACTCCCTCCTCCTCCCTCCTCCTCCTCTCTCCTCCTCCTCCCTCTACCTCCTCCCTCCATCCTCCTCCTCCCTCCTGCTCCTCCCTCCTCCCCTTCCTCCTCCCTCTCCCTCCTCCCCCTCCTCATCCTCCCTCCTCCTCTTCCTCCCTCCTCCCTCTCCCTCCTCCTTCTCCCTCTTCATCCTCCCTCCTCCTCCCTCCTCCTCCTCCCTCTCCCTCCTCCTCCCCCTCCTCCTCCCTCCTCCTCGTCCTCCCTTTTCCCTCCTCCTCCCTCCTTCTCCTCCCACCTCCTCCTCCTTCTACCTCCTCCCTCATCCGCCCTCTACCTTCTCCCTCCACCCTCCTCCTCCTCCCTCCTCCTCCTCCCTCCTCCTCCTTCCTCCTCCTCCTCTTCCTCCTCCCTTTCCCTCCTCCCCCTCCTCATTCTCCCTCCTCCTCCTCCCTCCTCCCTCTCCCTCCTCCTTCTCCCTGCTCCTCCCTCTCCCTCCTCCTTCTCCCTGCTCCTCCCTACTCCTCCTTCATCCTTCTCCCTCCTCCTCCTCCTCCCTCCTCCTCCCTCCTCCCTTCCTCTCCTCCTAATCCCCCTCCTCCTCCTCCTCCCTCGTCCTCTCCCTCCTCCTCCCTCTTCCTCCTCTCCCCTCCTCCTTCCTCCTCCTACCTCCTCCCTCCTCCTCGCTCTTCCTCCTCCTCCTTCTCCCTCCTTCTCCCTCCTCCTCCTCTCTCCTCCTCCTCCTCCTTCCTCCTCCGTCCTCCTCCCTCTTCCTCCTCCTCCATCCTCCTACCTCCTCTTTCTCCCTCTCCCCTCATTCCTCCCTCCTCCTCCTAATCCCTCCTCCTCCCTCCTCCTCCTGTCTCCTCCCCCTCCCTCCTGCTCCCTCCTCTTCCTCCCTCCGCCGAATATGAATTAAATGATATGCTCCCCACCAGGGACTGGGCGAAGCCGGGCCGGGTCGTCTTTTTTGGGAACGGGAATGGGAGCAGGGGCCGAATATGAATTAAATAAGACGCTCCATTTACCCAAGTTAATTGTTAGGGGAAAATGTAAAGATCTTTCAAGTGCTCTTTCTAATAATAGACAGACAGACAGACAGTAGATAGTCGGGAACGGGAACGGGAGCTTATATGACTACTTATATGAATTAAATGAAATGCTCCCCACCAGGGGCTGGGCGAAGCCGGACCGGGTCGGACAGACAGACAGACAGACAGACAGACAGACAGTCGGGAACGGGAAATTATATGACTATTTATATGAATTAAATGAGATGCTCCCCATCAGGGTCTGGGCGAAGCCGGGCCGGGTCAGACAGACAGACAGACAGACAGACAGATAGATAGATAGTCGGGAACGGGAACGGGAGCTTATATGACTACTTATATGAATTAAATGAGATGCTCCCCACCAGGGTCTGGGCGAAGCCGGGCCGGGTCAGCTAGAGTGTGTGTGTGTGTGTGTGTGTATATATATATATATATATATATATATATATATATATATATATATATATATATATATATTGTATTTGTGCTTCATACATTATACTAGCCGGTCTCTCTGGCTGTGGGGTTACAACACTTTCTCTCTGTAATCCCGTTTATCACGCAGAGTCTCGCAGCGGAGCGAGAACTGAGGTGGTTCGACCCCCGCTCGTGACTTGCGGATACTGAGCTGGCCGCTCAGAAAGCAATGGCAAACTACTGAGCGTAATCTTGCCAAGAGATCAACAGACAGCTGAAAGATGCTGCTGTTGACAGCTAAGTCCTGTAAAAGGATACGCAAAACATTTAACATTATACTAAGGCATTTGATGAAGTAAAACATGATGAACTGATTAAAATGTTGGAAGATATCAACATTGATGGAAAAGATTTAAGAATAATAAAGAATTTTTACTGGAACCAAGTAGCAGCAATTAAAATGGGAAACAAAGAGGGTAGTTAAAAAAAGATAAAGCTAGGAATACTACAGGGGTGTGTCTTGTCACCAGATTTCTTCTCCCTATATAGCGAAGTAATAATGAGATAGATAAAAGAGATGCCAGAAATACTAGTTGGTGGTTATAATATAAATAATATACGCTATGCAGATTACACAGTATTGGTGGCGGATAATTCAACAGACCTACAACAATTATTGGACGTTGTAGTAACAGAGAGTGCAAGGAAAGTGTCGTATTTTATTTATAATGTCTTCCCTGGGGTGATGGGAATCAACATCGACATCCTTTTAACCCCATATCACTATCTTGAGGATCTTCTTGATTTCTGCCCACAAAACCCCGTAGGTCCCTGGATCCCTCCCCCTCTCTCTCTCTCTCTCTCTCTCTCTCTCTCTCTCTCTCTCTCTCTCTCTCTCTCTCTCTTTTTTTTTTTTTACTACTGTACCAATCTCCCTCTCATTCCTATCCCGAAAACACACTACACAACACTGGCTCTAACAAAACAACAATTTAGTTTAATAGAGAAAAGTGTCATGTATGTGCGAAGTGTATGAGTAGAATGTCTGTCGTATAATCTAGTGTGTATGCAGAATCAGACCAAACAGCCAAGGAGCCCAGTCTGCTTCATCATCGTACTGGCCACACCACAACACCATATCAGGGACAGAAAACCTCACCCAGATGATGTGTCTCTCGGGCCAAGTGTCGACTTCCTCAGAGAGCTCGTGGACAATCAGGATGCTTGGTCCTCAATATTGGAAAACAGTCCAATATTGAACATCGATCCAACGCACACACTGTAACTACTCTGTTCATAAATGTTCTGTGATCAGAGAATCCTAACATTATTGTTACTGTCACTTTGGGAAAAATCTAAATGTTAGTATTTCACTTGTTGTAAGAATTCCCCAATGTTAACACACAAGGTTACTGGTCCAGGTATTTATATTTATTAGTGTTATATTTATTAATGGCACTGGGTAAACCTTTTGGCGAACCGGCTCTTGGGTGGTCAAGGTCATTTCGAATTCAACCAACCTCGTTCGTCCTGGTTTATCAGTCAGTATTTGCTAATGAGACTCGAGAACCTGGGTAATCATTTCCCTCTCCTGGGAAGTCAGATCAGGGTTCACTTGCACATCCCGATAGGATTCCTAGTGTACCAGGGGATATTACCTGCCCTCGTTGGTTCCCGTTTCAGTCTCCACTGAGACTGCCATTGCCATGAGGTGGGCTGCTTTGTCTCCGGGTCTCTCCTCGTACTTCCGCAGGAGATTGATATGGAAAATCTTCGACTTCCCCCGGATCCGGATCTGATAGTTGGTTCTGGATATCACCCTTTCCACGGGAAATGGTCCTTGCCAACCTATCTCCAGTTTGTTGTTTCCCGTTGGGAGTAGCAACAAGACTTTGTCTCTGTCGTATATTTTGAAGGGACTGGCAATCACTAAAGTGCATGACCCATCTCTGTTAAAGGTAGCTGGGCCCCATCCTCTTCTTATATGTAAATAGATCAAGAATACGACCCTTGAAAGATTTACAGACTCGGATTTCTTAAAGTGTCTAAGGGTGTGTGGTCCTCTTTTAATAGAAAAGTCATCACTAGGTTTGTCCCCTGTCCTTCCACCTGGTATTTAATGGTATAGCTCACGAACCCCCTTCTTCCATCTCAAGAAATTGTCTGAAAAGACTTTCTCAATAAGAATCAGGTGCAATATAACATGGATTTGGAACAGTTAAAGATGAAGAGTCTCCTGTTCTCTCTCTCCAACTAAGAATTTATCTTATGTGAATGTGTATTTGTTAATTAAACATTCAACAAACACAAGTGAGCATTGAGACATGTTCTACACAACAAGATAGAGATTTTCCCACAGATAGTTTGGACTGACAAATTAAATGGAAGAGATCTTCACATTTAAACAAATTTATTGACTGTGCCAGTGTCTTTTGGCCTATTTGACATTTTCTGCTTTTTTCATGAGCTGTTGACATGTACAAAATGAAATAGAAAAATCTTTCATAGGACCAAATATAGTCAGTCAATAAATAATAACATTCATTGTATAGTGAGATATTTTAACTACCAAATGTGTTATAGTTAAGAAGTTCTACATATAACCATAAATCAAGAAAATCATTTCCTGAGAGGGTGAAGTTTGTGTGAGTGATAAGAAAACCTGGTGTGATGAGATGCGGATAAGCCTGGGTCCATGGTCTGATGGATCCACTTCAGGTTGGGCCAGTTTAGCTTCACTGAAGGCTTCTCATTCTCTGCTTAAGGCTGGAGTCATCTGCCATCACAGGTGTTGATCATCTCATTCACTCCTCTTCCCTCTTTGTTGGTTAGGTGTGGCACCAAGATATCACTGTTTAAAATTCATACAGGTATGTATAATCCTTTACAGCATGTTCATAGTGTGAACACAACATAACAAAACAAAAATGATAAGATCAGAAGTATTGTTGTGTTACTTTAGGGTGGGTCAGAGATTATTACACTGGATGCAGCTTCTGTTGTCTGGTACCTGCTGTATGCATTTCCTCAGTGGACCTGTAGTTCAGTGAGTAGTGTACAGTCAGACACAGATAAGAGTGATAATGTGATGTTCCCTGAATCATGATAATCAAGCTGACAGGCAAGATCAACACAAGTATGAGATGCATTTGTATAAATGGTATACATTTAAACATCCACATTACTCTATTTGTTCTACATTGTGTATATAATTGTTTATCTGTACTTTCCAAGGCAACTACTTCCTATTCTAAATCATTTCCCTGTTCCTGCTGTTGTGGTGTGGAGTTGTGTGGTGTGAAGTGTATTGTGTTGAGTTAACTTCTGTTGTATGGGGTTCCATAGCTTGTACTAATTGTCCTCACATCTACATCAGTTAATATGAGTTTAACTCATCTAGTGTGCTTTTATTGTGGCCCATGTCCAACATACAGAATTTCTGATGTGCATTTGTTACAAAATGTAATCTATACAAGGTCATGACACAATATATTAGAAAAAAATTATTACTTAAAGTATTTTTCCCTAATACTCTCCTCCTCTCTGTCTACTTATACTTCTCCTACATCTTTTACCAGTGCATATCATGTCCATTATGTTGGCGACACAGTTGGCTATAGACCAAGGTAATTTTCACCCTTTAGTCTGAGCAGATTAAGTAGGTCGGCTATCACAAATGTCGTTTGTGAACGTAAACCTATTTTAAGCAATGCAGTTGATGTAGTGCGTTGTCTAAATAAAATCTGACACATGAATAAACTAATTTCTATCAAATACTATTTGTTTTCAATTCGTAAAGAGAAAAGGAAGAGTATAATTCCTGTTTCAGTTCTTTAGATTGCAAAATAGACAGAATTAAGTACATTTTTAAAGCAAGGTAGTGTTTCGTTTGCACCAGCTGACTATCTCTGCAGAAACGTTTTTTAGAAGTTTTTGATGAAAAGCATTTGAGTCCATTGGAAATTTCATCTCGTACATTATTCTGTGATAGATTATAGTCATATGCACATAGTGAAGTTGTTAGATGTAGTGTAGAAAGTCAGAGTTTTGCAGTTTTGAGAAATTATAAGATGTCGGTTTCGCCGGGGAAGTGGCGCCAGTATTGAAGTTGCGATCGGCAGTTTTTCACATTTTCAGAGATTTATTTTATCAAAAATACAATTCATTGGACGCACAACACTGGATACCTTTACGTTATACATCTTGGTACCACTTAGATCTGAGAATCACAAGCTTACCTCAGACTAGATCAAACTGCCCGTTGTAAAAGTTTGAAAGTTGGACAACACATAGCTTTGGCGACTGCTCGCTCGCTCTGAAGTCATAGAAGTGCGCGGTTTTATTAAAGCGGCGCCCGAGCTGGGGGACGCTATATCCACGTGATGTGTCTCTACCAGTCACATTCTATTCTGTTGACGCTAACTTTTCTATTCTTATCCTGGCATCTGTCTGTCATTAGTATCGCTTAGTGAATTTGATGTTCCACGGTGCTGTAATTGTTTTGATAATCTCTGGGTTGCTGTGTAACGTTGACGCGCTGTAAAATGATGGATAGGTGAATATGTCACATAGCCCCACTCCAGATTGTTCTAGGGTATGGAACTAAGTTTCCAGCATTTACAGTGGTCAAGCTTTTCCTATATGATTTACTCCAATGTATTCTCTCCTGTATCTGATTGACATGGTTCATCAGACACTGGGTGTCGACTTAGAAAGTCTGCTCCCACATTCATCTTTCCAGGGACATATTCTATCTGGAACGAGTATGGTTGTAGAAGTAGTGACCACCTCATAAGTCTTGCATTCAAATTTTTGGATGCTGCGAGAAACATAAGTGGTTGATGATCACATTGTACAGTGAAGTGTTTTCCATATAGGTATGCCTGAAACTTCTGTACACTCCATACGAGAGCTAAACATTCTCTCTCGATAACACTATAATTCTTCTCCGCTGCATTCAATTTCCTGCTGGCATAAGCTACAGGGAATAGCTCTGATGTTTCATCTCCTTTTCTCTGCAACAGCGTTGCCCCAATACCTACGTCACTGGCGTCTGTACGCAGTACGAATGGTTGGTTGAGATCTGGCAGATGTAAAACTGAGTGATTGGTTAAGGCTTGTTTGAGTGCTGTGAAAGCTCTCTCACATTCAGCAGACCAATTGACTTTCTCTGGGTTCCCTTTTTTGGTAAGATCCGTTAAAGGTGCTGACAGAGTATTGAAGTCTTTAATGTATCGTTGATAGAATCCACCCAAAGATACGAATGATCTCACATCCTTCTTTGTCTTTGGACGAGGTGCTCTCTGGAGTTTGTCCACGTTTCCTTCCTGTGGAGTTATTAGTCCATGAGATATCTTATGACCTAAAAAGTCCAATTCTTGGAATCCTACTTGACATTTCTTTGGCCTAGCCGTTAATCCAGTTTCTCTGAGTCGTCTGAACAAAAGATGTAGTGTTTCTACATGCTTGTCAAATGTTTCAGTTGCGATCAGTATATCATCCATAAAGTGATTAATGTCTGGATGGTGTAGTGGGTCAAGTAATTTTCTCATCATACGTGTAAAAACGCTAGGAGCATTACTTAATCCGAATGGAAATACGTTGAACTCATAGTGTCCTCCAGGCGTACTGAAAGCTAACCATGGTCTAACCTCCTCCTTTACAGGAATCTGATAATATCCCTTACTGAGATCAATCCTAGTACAGTACTTAGCTCGGTTGAGTGCTGTGAAGAGTTTGTTCTGATCAGGCAGAGGTTCTGCTTGAAATTCAGTAATAGCATTGAGCTGTCGATAGTCGATGCACAATCTATGTTCTCCACTTGGCTTTCTCAATAATACGACGCTGGCACTGTAAGGTGATTCAGATGGTGAAATTATTCCTGCGGTGAGTAGCTGTTGTATTTCTTCCTCTAAAGTCTTTTGCTTTGCATAAGGAACTGGGTAAGTCTTGACTCGCACAGGCACTGTGTCATTTAACTTCATGTCAAATTCCCCCAAATCAGTTCTTCCTGGCTTATCTGTAAGTACGTCTGCATACATAACCATAAGTTCCCGAATCTGCTCCTGCTGATCCTTTGTTAAGTTGGGATTAATTTCCACATCCTTAAAGGTTTCTTTGGCTTGCAGTGGGTACTCGACTCCCATTGTTGATCCTTCTTCGACTTCAGTAGCCACACTCATGGCCATCAGATGTGCAGGTTCGGTGGTTGAGGGTCTTTCATTATATTTCTTCAGAAGGTTTATGTGAAATACTTTCATCTTGCCTTTGACAGAAATCTTGTAGTTGGTACGTGAGATTTTCTCCGTCACTACATAAGGTCCTCTCCATCCTATTTGCAGCTTATTCTGACTGGTTGAAAGCAGCAACATCACCTTCTCTCCCACCTCTAACTCTCTATCTTTTGCCTTGCGATTGAAGTAGCTAGCAATTCTTCGTCTGGCTTTACGTAGATTGACATTCGCTTGTTTCCAACTGTGTTGTAAACGATTCTTCAACTCGGCAACCTACGTAGATGCAGTCACGACTGTATCGTCTGTATGATCATCAGTCCATGTTCGTAGCAATGCCTCCAATGGTCCTTTGATTGGTCGTCCAAACAACAATGTTGCTGGAGCAAAACCTGTTGAGTGATGGGGTACCTCCCTATAAGCGAATAGTGCTGCGGGTAAATACAAGTCCCAATCCTCAGTATTCTCCTGGGCAATTTTGCGCAGAATACTAATCAAGTTCCCTTTCCACCGCTCCACAAGTCCGTTGGATTGCGGGTAATATGGTGAACTAAAGATATGGCGTGAATGAAAAAGTCTAAATGTCTCCTCCATAAGTTTACTACGAAACTGTGAACCGTTGTCCGTCAAGATTCTTTTGGGGAATCCTAGACGTGTGAATATTCCTAATAATGCTTCAGCAACGTGTTTGGAGTCACAGCTTGGCATAGGAACCGCTTCGGCCCACATGGTCGTTGTGTCCACAAGCGTTAATATGAATCGATTTCGCCTCTTCGTTGCGGAGAGGAGTCCGATTATGTCTACAGCTACCTTCTCGAACGGTATTCCTGTTATGGGCAGATCACCCAGCATTGCCGGTGGTGTCCGGTGTTTTGGTGATACTTTCTGACACTGTGGGCATGATTTTACAAACCGTTGTATGTCTGCGTTCATCCCTGGCCAAAAGTAGTGAGTTGCAATGCGCTGTGTAGTGGCGTTGATACCCATATGCCCACTAAAGGGTAGACTGTGGCCCATTTCAAGAATCTGAGCCCTGTGTGGAGTTGGTACAACAAGTTGGTTGAACTCTTGTCCAGCTCTCCCTGCTTTCCTGTATAGAAGTGCTGACTTCATAAACAGATCACCTTTACGTGGAGGTAAATGTGATTTAGGCAGTTTCCTGAAGCAGGGTTCCAAGGTGCTATCGGCTTCTTGTGCCCTCTTCAGTTCTTCCTTTCGAGGGATTGGCGTAGTTGTTTCCGGAGTCTTTTTCGTCTGGGATCGTGTTGTCATTGTCGACATCGCCACAGGTTGAACAGGTTCTCCTAGAATTATAAATCTACAGCCAAGAATTACGGGATATATAGGATCTTCTAAGACTGCAGCCTTGATTGTCCCAGTGACATAACGAGATGCTATGCTCACCTTTGCCACCGGAAGAGACATAGTTGTAGAGCTCTTCGGGGGTCCCTGTAATTCGACGATCTCCTCTGTCACCTGTTCCGGGTGAACTAAGGATGATGATACAACACAGTCGTACGATAACCCGGTATCATAGAGACAGGTCGTCTTGAATCCATTCAGCAATATGGACTCGACAACCGGAAGATGAGATGCGGTGTCTTTATGAGGTGTCTGGTTGGACGTTTCATCAGTGTTCACTCCTTTCTCTCTTCGGCTGGCCAAACAAGCAGCTGTGTGTGGAGGTGGCTTCTTCCTACAATTCTTCAATGTGTGTCCTTTAATTTTACAATTAGTGCAGCATAATTTTTCCTCCTTCGCTGTTTTTGGGCTGTGTTCTGAGGGATGTTTTTGGTTTTCCCATTTTTCTTGGTGCCTAAGTTGCCATCACCTTTCTTTGCTTTTGAAGTTTTATCCTGAGGGGGAATGTTGGCCGAACGTCCCTTACCTCCGATTTCCTTCTGAGATTTCTCAAATCTCTCGGCTAGGATGATGATGCTTTCTAGTCGGTCAGCTCCGTTCTGGGTTAAGAATGCTTTCATTTCATTCGACATCTTTCCTTTTAGCTGATCTATGATGATCATCTCTCGGAGTCCTTCGAAACTCTCATCAAACCTACCTAGACTTGCCCATCGTTGAACATAAGATTTCAGCCTTTCAACTAATTGCGCATAACTTTCGCCCGGTTCTTTCCTTGCGGTTTTGAATCGAACTTTGTAAGAGTCCCCGTCCACTTCGAATCGGCTCAAGAGTGCCTTTTTGAGTGTTTCGTAATCCTGTTGTTCTTCTCGAGTGAGTCTAGAGAACACGTCATACGAGGTAGACCTTAAAGCTTGCGATAGTTTCGTCGCCCATTTTTCCTGTTCTAGACCACAACTGACGCACATAAGTTCGAAACGTGATAAAAAAGCCTCGACATTGTCCGTCTGTTCATTAAATGGTTCTAGTGGAAATGACATCGCTCCGGAATTTTGGTACGAGACGTTGGAATGTTGTTCTGTCACTGGAAAACCTAGTGAGTTTGAGGGGGTGGGGGGAAACCCTCCCTCTAGTCTTCGGATCTCCAGATCAGTCTCCATTCTCTTCAACTCCAGTTGATGTTGACGTTCTCATTCCCTATCCCTTATTTCATCTTCATGTTTCCTTTGTTCTAACTCATAAGCTTGTAGGCGTTGCTTCTCCTTTTCAGTGATTTCAGCTTGAAGTTTCTGTTGTTCTAATTCATATGATTGTAGCCGTTGCTTCTCCTTTTCAGCGATTTCAGCCTGCAACTTACTCTCCTTCTCAGCTATTTCAGCTTGAAGTTTCTGTTCTGTTGTTCTAATTCATATGATTGTAGGCGTTGTTTCTCCTTCTCAGCTATTTCAGCTTGCAACTTCCTCTCCTTCTCAGCTATTTCAGCTTGAAGTTTCTCCCTCCTGTCGAATTCATCTGAGACAAATTTAGCCAGCTCAGGGCCGTCTAAATTGCATAGCTTGCCTATTTCTACTGTCTGGGCACGGAACTTAGCAACCTCGGCCATGCTATATTTTTGTTTACCCTATCTTTTTTGTAAAAAAAAATAATACCGTGCAGTTTGCTCAGGTCTGGGTAAGCCTGTCACTTCCTGGATCTGAAATTATACAGCATAACATGCACAATATTAACAAGCAAAACTAACTAATGTCCGCTGACCCAAGTAAAATAGTTCTTATACACCACGCGAATCTGACCTAAGAAATAGTTGCAACTTAAATTCTTGTCTTTCTGTCAATGCTCCTCAAGCTAAAGACAGAAGCAAAGAAGTAACCAGAATGATTGCACTCTTTCTAAAAGAATTCGAAATTTTGATAGAGATTTCCCTATAGAGAAAGATTTTTCCCCATCGGTGATGAAATTCTCTAAGTCCAAATTCCTCTATAGAAAGACATCTTCTCGAAAGAGAATAATGTTGTAGATGGTAAATTCTCACTCTATTTCCTCTGGAACACCTTTTTCTGAAATATAAACCTATTTGAAAGAGGCCCTCCTTTTTCAGAAGAAATGATCAGTCACTTGCTATATTCTATCTATAATTGTCATTCATATCATATGGAGGTCAATGAGTACCCCACATGATGTTCATTGATCATATGTGAAGTGACAAAGTTAAAGATCTTAATTTGTGTAACAACCTCTATAATTGTCAATCATATCATATGGAAGTCAATCAGTACCCCACATGATGTCTATTCAACATATGTAAACATGACAAAGTTGGAAATCTAAATTTGTGTAACAATTTCGATAATTGTTCAAAACAAGTACAATGTCACCAATTCACACATGAATACTGTTCACATCTAGTGTCACTGATCTACTATAGTTTAGAATCCCTCGTCAGATATCTATCTATTCCCAGGGTTTATCATCTAGGATAATAGTTATCTAAACTGTCTGCTGGGTTTCAAAGTCCGGGACGGGCATCCAATATATGTCGTATATTTTGAAGGGACTGGCAATCACTAAAGTGCATGACCCATCTCTGTTAAAGGTAGCTGGGCCCCATCCTCTTCTTATATGTAAATAGATCAAGAATACGACCCTTGAAAGATTTACAGACTCGGATTTCTTAAAGTGTCTAAGGGTGTGTGGTCCTCTTTTAATAGAAAAGTCATCACTAGGTTTGTCCCCTGTCCTTCCACCTGGTATTTAATGGTATAGCTCACGAACCCCCTTCTTCCATCTCAAGAAATTGTCTGAAAAGACTTTCTCAATAAGAATCAGGTGCAATATAACATGGATTTGGAACAGTTAAAGATGAAGAGTCTCCTGTTCTCTCTCTCCAACTAAGAATTTATCTTATGTGAATGTGTATTTGTTAATTAAACATTCAACAAACACAAGTGAGCATTGAGACATGTTCTACATAACAAGATAGAGATTTTCCCACAGATAATTTGGACTGACAAATTAAACGGAAGAGATCTTCACATTTAAACAAATTTATTGACTGTGCCAGTGTCTTTTGGCCTATTTGACATTTTCTGCTTTTTTCATGAGCTGTTGACATGTACAAAATGAAATAGAAAAATCTTTCATAGGACCAAATATAGTCAGTCAATAAATAATAACATTCATTGTATAGTGAGATATTTTAACTACTAAATGTGTTATAGTTAAGAAGTTCTACATATAACCATAAATCAAGAAAATCATTTCCTGAGAGGGTGAAGTTTGTGTGAGTGATAAGAAAACCTGGTGTGATGAGATGTGGATAAGCCTGGGTCCATGGTCTGATGGATCCACTTCAGGTTGGGCCAGTTTAGCTTCACTGAAGGCTTCTCATTCTCTGCTTAAGGCTGGAGTCATCTGCCATCACAGGTGTTGATCATCTCATTCACTCCTCTTCCCTCTTTGTTGGTTAGGTGTGGCACCAAGACATCACTGTTTAAAATTCATACAGGTATGTATAATCCTTTACAGCATGTTCATAGTGTGAACACAACATAACAAAACAAAAATGATAAGATCAGAAGAAGTATTGTTGTGTTACTTTGGGGTGGGTCAGAGATTATTACACTGGATGCAGCTTCTGTTGTCTGGTACCTGCTGTATGCATTTCCTCAGTGGACCTGTAGTTCAGTGAGTAGTGTACAGTCAGACACAGATAAGAGTGATAATGTGATGTTCCCTGAATCATGGTAATCAAGCTGACAGGCAAGATCAACACAAGTATGAGATGCATTTGTATAAATGGTATACATTTAAACATCCACATTACTCTATTTGTTCTACATTGTGTATATAATTGTTTATCTGTACTTTCCAAGGCAACTACTTCCTATTCTAAATCATTTCCCTGTTCCTGCTGTTGTGGTGTGGAGTTGTGTGGTGTGAAGTGTATTGTGTTGAGTTAACTTCTGTTGTGTGGGGTTCCATAGCTTGTACTAATTGTCCTCACATCTACATCAGTTAATATGAGTTTAACTCATCTAGTGTGCTTTTATTGTGGCCCATGTCCAACATACAGAATTTCTGATGTGTATTTGTTACAAAATGTAATCTATACAAGGTCATGACACAATATATTAGAAAAAAATTATTACTTAAAGTATTTTTCCCTAATACTCTCCTCCTCTCTGTCTACTTATACTTCTCCTACATCTTTTACCAGTGCATATCATGTCCATTATGTTGGCGACACAGTTGGCTATAGACCAAGGTAATTTTCACCCTTTAGTCTGAGCAGATTAAGTAGGTCGGCTATCACAAATGTCGTTTGTGAACGTAAACCTATTTTAAGCAATGCAGTTGATGTAGTGCGTTGTCTAAATAAAATCTGACACATGAATAAACTAATTTCTATCAAATACTATTTGTTTTCAATGCGTAAAGAGAAAAGGAAGAGTATAATTCCTGTTTCAGTTCTTTAGATTGCAAAATAGACAGAATTAAGTACATTTTTAAAGCAAGGTAGTGTTTCGTTTGCACCAGCTGACTATCTCTGCAGAAACGTTTTTTAGAAGTTTTTGATGAAAAGCATTTGAGTGCATTGGAAATTTCATCTCGTACATTATTCTGTGATAGATTATAGTCATATGCACATAGTGAAGTTGTTAGATGTAGTGTAGAAAGTCAGAGTTTTGCAGTTTTGAGAAATTATAAGATGTCGGTTTCGCCGGGGAAGTGGCGCCAGTATTGAAGTTGCGATCGGCAGTTTTTCACATTTTCAGAGATTTATTTTATCAAAAATACAATTCATTGGACGCACAACACTGGATACCTTTACGTTATACATCTTGGTACCACTTAGATCTGAGAATCACAAGCTTACCTCAGACTAGATCAAACTGCCCGTTGTAAAAGTTTGAAAGTTGGACAACACATAGCTTTGGCGACTGCTCGCTCGCTCTGAAGTCATAGAAGTGCGCGGTTTTATTAAAGCGGCGCCCGAGCTGGGGGACGCTATATCCACGTGATGTGTCTCTACCAGTCACATTCTATTCTGTTGACGCTAACTTTTCTATTCTTATCCTGGCATCTGTCTGTCATTAGTATCGCTTAGTGAGTTCGATGTTCCACGGTGCTGTAATTGTTTTGATAATCTCTGGGTTGCTGTGTAACGTTGACGCGCTGTAAAATGATGGATAGGTGAATATGTCACAGTCTCCCACCTCTAGAGATCTGTCTTTAGACCTACGGTTGTAGTAAGCCGCATGTCTTTTTATGGCCTTTTTCAAGGATTTGATTTGCCAGAGTCCATCCCTTGTGAAGTTTTTCTTTCAGTTCCTCCACGTATTTATAAGAGGAGATCACTTCTTCTGACGTCCCCTCCTCAGCCCAACTCCTCAACATGGCTTCCAGCGGTCCTTTGATTGGATGACCAAACAGCAAAGTAGCGGGTGGTAGTCCTGTTGAGCCATGAGGTACTACCCGATAGGCGAAAAGCGCTGCTGGGATAAATTCCTGTTTTTCCTGTGCCAGTTTCCTGAGCATTGTCATCAACGTGCCGTTGAAACGCTCTACTTGTCCATTGGCTTGAGGGTGGTAAGGGCTGGTGTGTATATGGTTAGAGTGGAACACCCTAAATACCTCCTCCATGAGTTTCCCACAAAACTGGGACCCATTGTCCGTCAGAATTTAATTAGGGAAGCCTAACCTGGTAAAGGCCTCCATCAGTGCGTCAGCCACTCGTTTCGAGTCAATTGTGGTCAATGGTATGGCTTCACCCCACATGGTACAGCAATCCACCATTGTGAGTATGTACATGTTCCTCTTCCTAGTCCTAGGAAGTGGACCCACGATATCGATGGCTACCCTCTCAAAAGGAGAGTTCATGGTGGGCATTTCACCCAAGACCACCTGCGCTGTCCCGTGTTTCGGTGCCACCCTGTGGGACTCAGGGCATGACTTCACATACCGACGCACATCACCTGTCAATCTCGACCAATAGTAATGGCAGGAAATTCGCTGCATAGTGGCGGCAATACCCATATGCCCACTAAATGAGATGGTATGCTCCATATGAGGAATCTGGGAACGGTAAGCCTTTGGGACCACCAACTGACCTCTTCCAGCAGTCCTGTAGAGTATCCTATTCTTCATGTAGTACTGCCCCCGTTTTGGTGGATCAGCACTTCTCTGCAGCTTCTTGTAGCAAGGACGTAAGGTTGCATCCTCGCTCTGGGCAGTTCGCAACTCCCCCGGCATTGGGTTAGTGACAATTGCTTCTGCCTGAACCGTTCTCGTCTGAGAGCGAGTCTGAATTGCTCCCATATGGATTGGCTCCCTGGGAATTCCCAAAAAAGACGTACCGGAAACCGAGGATGATGGGGGAAATGGGATCGGTCAGTACAGCGGCCTTTATTGTGCCGGTGACATATCTTGACCGAATCTCCACTTTGGAGATTGGCAACTTCATGGCTACAGCACTCTTCTGTGCAGGCTGTATCTCCATGGTCTCACCTGTGAATTGTTCTGGGTGTACCAGATCCGCAGAAATCACGGCCTTTCCGTCCAGTCCTGTGTCATACAAACACTTCACTTGACGGCCGTTAACCTCTATCATTTCTACTACAGGTGGCTTATCCTGGTCTGGAGTCTCTTCCTCGGCCTCGACCTGTTCGGTGGGCTCCACCTTAGGTTCCACTGGGCACACGACGAAATGAGAATCTCCTGACTTAACCCTGCAGTCTTTAGCATTATGCGTGTTCGACCTGCTGTGTTTACACCATTTCCCTGTCCTAGATTTTCTAGTGCCGGACTTCGGTGAGCTCTCCTGGTTGTGAGCTTCCTTGTCGACCTCAGCATTTTCACTGGCAACCTCCTTTGAAACCACTAGACATGCTGCGAAGTGAGGGATCTTAGCCTTCGATTTGCATTCCCTCGTATTGTGAGAGGGCGATTTACAAATCGTACACCACTTCTCCGACCACGGTCGTTTTGGTGAAGAGATCGAAGTGCTCTTGCTTCCCTCCTTCGTCTTCTCCAAACTCTCCTCTGAAGTTTTAACATATGGTTCCACTTTCTTGGTTCCTGTGCTTTTAGATTTCTTCCGATCATGTTTCTCCTGACTTGGTGTTTGTGTAAAGGTTTTCTCACGCCTCCCCATGTACCTCGACGAACCGTTCTGCCAATTTTGTCACGATGTCAATACGTTCCGCCCCTTGTTCTCCCAAGAATGCCCTGAGAGGTTTCGACATTTGTTTTCGCATCTGGTCGACTATCATGAGCTCTTCCAGACTCTCATAGTCATGCGCGAACTCAGTCAAATCCATCCACTTATGGAGATAGGATTTCAGACGCAGACTGTAGGCGGCAAACAACTCTCCCTGTTCTCGTTTCGCCTCGAAGCGTTGTAAGTACTGGTCAATCTTCTCTTTATCTTCCCACTGGGATTGAGCCATGGAGAGATGAACCTCCCACTGCTCCCTCAGTTTCCCCACGATATTGTCTCTTAAGCTCGAGTTCCCGCATTCGGTACTCATGCTCCCGTTTCTGAGCTTCTTGTTCAGCTTCCAATCTCTTAGCAGCTTGCTCAACTTCAAGTTTCTTAGCTGCTTGCTCAGCTTCAAGTTTCTTAGCTGCTTGCTCAGCTTCAAGTTCCAGCCTTCTAGTGGCTTGCTCAGCTTCAATCCTCTTAGTTTCTAACTCCATCTTTCTCAATTCCATCTCAGCCTTCCGATCTTCCCTGTCTGCTTGACGCAAATCTCTCTCCACCTCCTGTATGTAATCTGTTAGTGCAGAACCCGACAAGCCCAATTCTTCCCCCTTTGCCCTTAGTTCTGCCATAGTTAGTTTAGGAGTGGTCATATTTCAGAGAGGTAAGTCAGCAGGTTGAGTGTAAATTATCTCCAAAACAAATATATAGATAATCACTAATTAAAATGTATCTATATATTAAACACCACACAGCACAACACAACACAATCACTCAGTGACAAGAGTAGAATTAGGACCAAAAACCTTTGTAGACGTGTGAAGTGTGAACAGGTAAGATATGTGTCTTAGCTCCTATCCACATTCACTCTAATTGGATCCTTGTAAATCTGATATCACCGTCACGTGTCGAGATATCCCGTGTCCGGCCATCCCCTGTCAAGATATTCCTTATCAAGATCTCCCGTGTCAAAATATCCCGGGTCAAGATATCCCGTGTCGAGCCTCCAGTAATGTCGTATTTTATGTATAATGTCGTCCCCGGGGTGAGGGGAATCAACATCGACATCCTTTTAACCCCATATCACTATCTTGAGGTTCTTCTTGATTTGTCCACAAAACCCCGTCGGTCCCTGGATCCCTCCCCCCCCCCCTCTCTCTCTCTCTCTCTCTCTCTCTCTCTCTCTCTCTCTCTCTCTCTCTCTCTCTCTTTTACTACTGTACCAATCCCCCTCTCATTCTTTTCCCGAAAACACACTACACAACACTGGCTCTAACAAAACAACAATTTAGTTTAATAGAGAAAAGTGTCATGTATGTGCGAAGTGTATGAGTAGAATGTCTGTCGTATAATCTAATGTGTAAGCAGAATCAGATTGAACAGCCAAGGAGCACAGTCTGCTTCATCATCGTACTGGCCACACCACAACACCATATTAGGGACAGAAAACCTCACCCAGATGATGTGTCTCTCAGGCCAAGTGTCGACTTCCTCAGATAGCTCGTGGACAATTAGGATGCTTGGTCCTCAATATTGGAAAGCAGTTCAATATTGAACATCGATCCAACACACACAGTGTAACTACTCTGTTCATAAAAGTTATGTGATCAGATAATCCTAACATTATTGTTACTGTCACTTTGGGAAAAATCTAAATGTTAGTATTTCACTTGTTGTAAGAATTCCCCAATGTTAACACACAAGGTTACTGTTCCAGGTATTTATATTTACTAGTGTTCCTGGTACCGGTGTTATTTTCAGTGTCCTGAATTTAATGTGATGTAAACTATCACTTAATAAACACCTTTATATAATAATAATTTCCTGCTCAGCAGAGGCCAGGTTCCTGCAGACCATCTGGGTTATGGGCCCAGTGCAACAGCCTCTCAGTAAACTCTGCTTTCAATACTTGAGCCATGTCTTTCTATGACTTTGTTGCTAGCTTCTTGGTAGAATAACGTGGAACAATAGAGTGGAACCTGTTGAATAGAGAACACACCTGGTGAGAGCAACCCAATTCTGACCTTTATTAGGTGAGTGAAGGCCACCGGCCGCACTCAGAAAAATAACAGAGAATCAAACTCTGTCATAAGGCCGAGGAGCTCATCACTTCGGTCTGAGTCATGGTAAGACAAGGAAAGACTAAAGGAAACGGGTAGAAACCCAGCAGATGCCCTACTGGAAGATCCTACCATTGTACATTCCCTCAATCCCCCCAAACCATCGTCAATCTCTCTAAATATTATCCCACTACATTGTGCTTAACTCACTGAGTTAAATGATATCTCACACCAGCTAGTTTAAGCTACGCAATAGTCTACTGTTGCCAACGCTCTTATAATACGTTCTATCACCGCACCTATAATACGTTCTATCACCGCACTGTACTGCACTCCATTCCTAAGAATAATCTAAGTTAGATAGTGTCGTAAGTAAAGAATGTCGTAGTAGTTATTTGTTCTTCTTTACTACTTTAGTGTCGTCCCTGGAGTGAGGGGAATCAACACCCACATTTATTTTAATTCAATATCACTATCCTGGAGATATCCAGCAGACTCCGTCCACAACACTCCCTCAATCTGAAGACACCTTCTTCTCACTCTTACTCACCCCTGGATCATGCCCCCTCTCATTCTTCCCCAACATAACATACTTGACAACTCTAGCTTCAACAAATAAAAACAAGAAATTTATTAAAGCAAAGAGTATATGTAGGAGAAGTGCGTGTGTGTGTATAATGTGTAGAATGTGTGACGTATATTCTAAAGTGTATATAGACTCAGATCAGTGTTCAGGAGTATAGTCATTCTCATCACTGTGCTGAGAACTCACCAGCACCATGTATTCCAGGCAAACAACCTCACCGAGGTGATGCTTCTCCAGTCACGTGAAGAGTTTCTCCGCTATCTCTCGAGGCATCCAGATGTTTGGACATCCATGACAAACACTGTCTAATGAGAGTCTTCAATCTAATTCACACTATGAATTTCCTCTGTTATTAACTGTTTGTTACTCAGAGAATTCTAACACTATTGTCACTGTTACTTAGGAAATCTTAATTGATCTAGTGTCACTGGTTGTAAAGATTCTCCATATTAACACCACAATCCGAATGTTCCAGGTATGTCTATAACTTTATATAAATGTCCCTGGTATCAGTGTTGTGTGTATATATATATATATATATATATATATATATATATATATATATATATATATATATATATATATATATAATGTTATGACTGTTCAGTGATACAACTATCACTTGCTAAACATAAGTATCATCAGCCTGTCCTGCTCAGTAGAAGCCAGGTTCCCGCAGACCAACTTGGGTATAAGCCCAATGTAGAGGCCTCTCAGCAACTTCTGTCTTCAAATCCTGAGCCATCATCTTCTAAACTGTGTTCTAGCTTCACTGTTGAATATCATAGCACACCTACGTGGAACCTGTTGAGTAGAGAATACTATGGTGAGAGCAACTCAATCCTGGCCGGAATTAGGTGAGTGTTGGCCAATAGCAGCACTCAGATCTACAACAGAGATCCGATCTCTGTCATACGGCCAAATAACTCATCACATGGTCTGAGACACGGCAACACCAGGAAAGAATAAAGGAACGGGTAGAAACCCAGCAGATGCCCTACTGGAAGATCCTACCATTTCACATTCCCCTCCTCCCTCCCAACCATCCTCAATCTCTCTAATTATTATCCCACTACATTGTCCTCGACTCCCTGAGTAAAATGATATATCACACAAGCTAGTTAAAGCCACACAATAGGATACTAGTGCCGACGCTCTTATGATACTTTATAGCACCGCACTTATAGAACATTCTATCACCACACCTATAATACATGTAACAGTGTGTACAGAGATTAACAAGCCAGAGGTTAAGTTAAAATAGTTTATTGCTTCTTGATGACAACTTGCTTCTTCCCCTCTCAAGGGTGTGATGTTAACTGCCCTTGCCAACCCAATACGTCACGATTGAGCATCTCCCATCCTTTCACTCTCAATGCTCAATCGTGCTGTATCTGTTTCCCACTAGATCCTAATAATACCCCAGTACTCTATTACTGTTACACCTCCCCATGTTTATTAAAGAATTTTCCTTACAAAGGAAAAATCTTTACTCCTAATCCCCTTACTCTATTCCCTCTTTTTCCTCTAATCTTCCCTAAATCATCTCAAGTAAATAATATATCTTTTAACTCTTCTCCCAGTGATATGGTTTGCTAGTAAACCCCCCCCCCCCCCCATATACTTCTTCTTCGAACTCTCTTTGTATAATACCACGTATGGTAACCCTGTTAATCCAAATAGTCCCCTTTTTTTTCCAAAATTATATAGCCATCTACTATATATTTCTACTTTTCTGGTTCTTTCTTAGCTCTTCCTGTTTCCTGTATCAAATATACATATTATAAGAACAGCTCATAAATTCTTTATCGAAACATTTTTCTTTTTTATAAAACTTCCCACTCTTCCAAAACCGAGGACGTACAAAAACAATGTAGTTAGAAAAAGTAAAGAAGCGGTGCGCACCTAGTAAGAAGTATAAAGAATGAATACACGACATGACCACATGTACATACAGTAATGCACATTTAAGACACTCACCCTTTACCTCCCTTGCCAATAAAAAAATTTTGTAAAATAATTTTTTAAAACACCTTATGAAATACATCGTTGTTCGTTATAAAACAATTTGGCATAAGTTTTCATAAAGCTTATACATTCCACATTGACATTGCCAACCACAATTCTGTTCCTTTTTCGTTATCTCACCTTCCACCCTGAGCCCATGTTCATATTTTATGAACACCTTTAATAAAATTAAAGCTGGTATTTCACAGCCCCTATTTCTTGCCCCCGTACTTCCCATACTGCCATTTATGAACACAGTAACGTGTGTGCAGGCCCTGGATACGTCTATCCATTCGTGTACACACGTTCACCAACCCTGATTTCCCACTAATTTATGAATGCACAGCATTGCTTAACTATTTCAACATTCAGGTTATCTAAGCTTCCCCCTACCTTATATCAGTGGATATTTTATTTTTTTTTTTATTAACTCCTTTCTGAACAAAAACCTTAAGCAAAACTCTTGTATTTGAAAATTAAACTTAATTAACTAACTTCATAACTTATTTACTAACCAAGTAACTTAGTATACAAAACCATTTATGTAATCAAGATCAAATCACACCAGCCGTCATAACTCCAAATTAATATAAGGAAAAACACATTTATAAAATAACATGCATCAAATCAGAATAAAACACCTTACTTCTAGCTATCACTATTGGACACTTTTACGGCCCAATAGTTTTTACCAACTCAAATGCTAGGAACACAATCACCCTATTCTAACTCAATAAACCAAATAACCACAATTATTTTTCAAAAACAAAAACAAAAAAAACTTATAATGAAGGACTAAAGCAACTAAACATTAGCCATCATTTTCCAGAACCAACTCAATCATAAAAACTTATTACAAGCTCGTATAGTGACCCACCAACATTGGCCCCTCATACTAAGTAAAACAACGTATATCTATTTATACAGGTCATTCTAGTATATCCATGACCGAAAAACTAAACAGTTCACTGTCCATCTGTATATCTGTTAACTACAGTCCAATTAGAATCACATCTGTTCTATCTATCTAAACAAACCAGTAATCAACATTTACCATACCATTTATTATCTCCTAACTCCCAACAGCACATCGCATCCAAAATAACCTCTTAAGTGAGCACTGTAAACTACATGGCCACTAATCCAATATTAACTCAACGTAGTAGCCAACCTCTACTTATCAACGAACTTTTGATCTGGTTTCTCTTGGAAACACGGCATTACCAACAGTAACGAAAAAATTTCATCACCCCTTTTGTATCAATATTTCAAGACCACTTCTACCGTTTCTTATGCTTCTTCAGGCATCCCTTTCACTTCTAACTCCTGCCATCTGCAGTACTTTCAAATATCTATCTCCTACGTTTCCTCTTCTTCAACAAGTCCAAATTTCTTTGAATAAGTGCCAATTCTACATCAATATCTTCTTCTTTGTACAACTTATTAGTTTCTTCCATACTACTACTAGACTCTGACTTTTCATCCATTTCCTCTTCTTCGTCTGTATGTCTCTCTTCAGCTGCCGCTAATCTCTTCCGTTCAACATCCCACCTAATTTGTCGATCCCTATTTCTTAAGGATCTTTCTAGTAGAGGCATATCTTCTCCGCTTGTTGAATAATCTCTAATTCTCCTCTGTCGTTTCACTTCCTTATCTCTTTGACTGTCCATTCTTCTTTTCGTTGCTTGTCTAGTATTTTTAAATGGAGCACCTATGTCTTCTTCCATACTATCATAATGAGTTTCATTCAGCCCTTCTTCTTCCATTCTTTTCGGAATTGTCTGTTCTTGAGTATCTTCGTAATCTGGATTTGCTAGCAACTGATTTTGTGCTGGTTCTTTTGTAAGACCTGGGGTTACTGTAGCTTCTCTGACAACCCTTTCATCCAAAAATTTCGAGTCCAAATAATAATTATTATTATAATTATTATTTTCTACCTCATCTTCATCTCTTCTTAAGTGTTCAACGTGTGCCCTCACTATATGTGCTGTGACCTGGTTCTTTATAATATACGATACATTACCTAGTTTTTCCAAAACGTAATACCCTGGAATCCAACGAGCATCAAACTTAGAGTTTCTTCTATGTTTCTTGTAATAAACTCTATCACCTACCTTAAACTCCTGTAATTTTGTATTTACATTTTTGTACTTTTTCTGTCTTTCCCTAGCCTTAATTATATTGTTCCTTAATCTCACATGTGCTTTATGCATTTCTTGTATAATGGTCTCTTGAAATTCTTCACCCATATATTTCCGTCTAGGTTTTAATAGATTATCTATAGGTAATATTGGTTCCCTCCCGTGTAATAAATAAAATGGTGAAAAACCCGTGCTCTCATTTTGATTTGTACGAATGGCGCTAAGGGCAGGTCCCAAAAATAAATCCCAATCTCTGTCATGTTCATCAATAATCTTTGCTAAAATGTCGTATAACGTCCTATGTTGACGCTCGTTCTTCGCATTTGAAGAAGGTCTATAAAATGAGGTCTTTATATGTTTTACATTTAAATCTTTTACTAACTTTTCGAATTTTTTATTTACAAACTCTCTACCATTATCTGTAAGTATACTTTGTGGGCAACTAAACCTTGGTACGAACTCTTGTAAAAAAATATTAATGACAGTATCCGCGCTCTTATCTGGAATTGCATAAACCTCCGGCCAAAGACTGTAGACGTCTACTATATGAATTAAATACACATTTCCTGACAATGTCCTGGGGTGTGGACCCGATATATCTAAACTAATCTTTTGCATTGGGAACTGAGGAATATCTGTGTCTTGTAAGGGAGACTTTATTGTTTTCATGTTCCTTAATCTGCATTTTTCACACGTATCTACATATTTGCATGTAGATTTAAACAAGTTTGGCCAATAATATTTACTTGTAAGTGCTTTCAGCAACTTATCTCTACCGAGATGTCCATTTTCATCGTGATATGCTTTTAAAAGTTCATTTTCTAAATGTTTTGGAATATATTTCCTTAGCTGTTCATTCCTTTCACACATATAGTATAACTGTCCATCCTCTTGTAACACCAAATAATTCCTTTTATATTTGTTATCATCTGTTTCTCGTAATTTTTCTTTTATTTGTATGACCATTGGGTCCAAGTCTTGTTCTTCTTTCATATCAAACTGTGCTACTTGTAGGTCTTCTTCTCTATGTTCAGACTCTTGTTCCGATGGTAGACTATCAAATTCTTCTCTATTTATTATAGCAGAGTCTAAAATATTTACTTGCCAATTTCGATCGTCAATCTCTGGTTCTCCTTCATCTTCTGTGTCACCTGACGACTGTGGATAGGGAATCCTAGACAGTAAATCAGCGCATGTGTTAATCTTACCTGGAATGTACTCAATTTTCGTATTATATCCCTGTAAGTTCAATGCCCAGGTTTGTATTTTCCTGTTCTGCACTGGGGCTTCTAAAAAAGACTTTAAAGGCATATGGTCAGTTCTAATAACAAAATTTGCGTTATGTAAGTAGTAATTTAGTTTTTGAAGAGCGTAATGTATTGCGTAAGCCTCCTTCTCAATAGTCGTCCACTTTCTTTGTGATCTGCTAAGTTTATGCGACAAGAAGTATATAGGCCTTTCATTTTTAACCCCTGGTATTCCAGACTCTTTTCCTTCATATGGTTGCACCAAACACGCTCCTACTGCATTGTCTGAAGCATCTGTGTACAGTATCAACTGTTTGTTTAAGTCTGGATGCGTCAACAGTGGTACCAGTGTTAAACTGTTTTTTAAATACTCGAACGCTTTTTGACACTCGTCATCCCACTTAAACCTAGCGTACTTGCCTGTTAAGTTTGTAATAGGTTCAGCTATTTTTGAAAACGCTGGGACAAACCGCCTATAATACGCGCATGTTCCTATAAAGGCGCGTACCTCCTTAACGTTAGTTGGAGCAGGTAACTCTTTAATAACTTTTATTTTGTCCTGGTCTGGTTTTATACCTTCTCTATTTATAATATACCCCAAATATTTTGTTTCTGTCTTTAAAAATTGGCATTTACTGAGCTTTAACTTCACATCATGTTTTCTTAACCTGTCAAACACTAACTTTATATGTTTCAAATGATCCTCCACATTTCCAGAAGTAAAAACCAGAATATCATCAATATAAGCAAGAGCGAACCTTTGCATACCTTCCAAAACTTCATTTATTAAGAGCATGTAGTGAGATGGCGCAGTTTTGACTCCAAAAGGCATACGTAAAAATTCATAAGAACCCATATGAGTACAGAAAGCACTTTTTCTTTGCGCGTCTGCCGACATCGGAATGCACCAAAATCCTGCTCTTGCGTCTAACGTCGTGAAAAATGTAGCGCCATTTAGCAACCCCAAAATATCATCTATCACTGGCAGTGGATATGCTACATTTTTAGTAATTTTGTTCAACGCCCGATAGTCGCAACAGAATCGACTCGAACCATCAGGTTTGGCCACAATTACCACCGGAGATGACCATTCTGATTTTGATCTTGTGATTATCCCTGCTTTCAACATTTCTTCTATTGCCTTTTCTACAATTTCTCTATTTCTTAAGGGAGTTCTATATGGTTTTAAGCTAATCGGCGGATGGTCTCCCGTATCTATCTCCATTGTTACCGTTTTTGTCTTACCCAACTCTAAATCACTAATTGCAAACACATCCTGATTCCCCTTTATAAACTGTTCCAATACTTCTTTATTTTCTGGTGAAGTCTTTAACTGTGCCAACAATTCCTGTTCTCTTGTCTGTTTATCTAGTGAATGTATTTGTGCTGTATTTCTTTTGAATGGATGGATCAATTCATTCATTCGTGTGTTTCCTCTACTTCCGCGTCCGCGTCTGTTATTACTTCTTTCACTAGAAGATTGTGAATAATTAGTTCCCGGCATTTCTACTCTATCCGTTGCCAATATTTCACTAACGTTCTGTTCTAGTTTTGCTACTACACACCCTCTGTATAATTTAATTTCTCTACCTGTGTTGTTAATCACCATAACTGGAAAGGTTAAGTGTTTATCTAACGCTATTATTCCATCCGGAACTTCCAAACCAGGCTCATCAATTATTTCCTCTTGTAATTCAGTGATTCTGACTGTGTTTCCTTCCACATAATATGGGTTTTTCTTCAGCTTCACTTGTATCAAATTAACCGACTGTGGTTTTAACGTCGTTGTCATTTTAACTCTAACTAGTGCTGATATATGCATGTCTTCTTGCATATCTATATAGACGTCCCTGAATTTTAATTTGTGTAAATCATATAAAAGTCTTACTCCATTTTTTATTAAAAAATCTCTTCCTATTAACATGTTTCTATTTAAACCCTTCACTACATGAAAAAGGTGTCTTATGTTGATCCCTCCTAACTTAAAATTTATCATTGTTTGTCCCACTACTTGTAAATTCTGTCCCGTAACGGAGTGTAAATTATTATGACTCTTAAAAACTCTACAATTTCTTACTATTTTGTATAGAAAACTTTCTTTTATTACACTAACCTGAGCTCCCGAATCAATTAACGTACGAACTCTATACTTTCCTATTTCTAATATACAGGAGCTATAATCTGTTTTATCTTCTATAAATTTCTTGACTTCATCTAGTTGAAAATATTCTCTGTTCGACCTATTATACCTGTTATTAACATATTCTCTAACCCTTGGGACCTTATTATTTACCCTCCTATCATAGGTCCTGCCTAATAGGTAGGGCGCCGATTTTCCTGTGTTCTTGTACCTGTAAAATTCCTGTATCCATCTGCAACATTCCTACTCACCCTATTATTGTCCTGTCTACCCTGTGTATTCGACTGGACATGCCTGTTATTACAAAACCGAGAAACATGTCCCCGTTGACCACAATTCCAACAGACAATATTTGTACTATTTGTGTTACCTACTGTTTCTCTTGTAGGGTATCTCATATTTCTTCTTTCCTCATTATCATATCTATTTCTACCTTGTAACGTCTGTATACCTCCTCTCCTATTCCATCCGAATCTTGTTTGTCCTATTTCCATAGGTTCCTCAACTCTGTCATCTCGATTACTTCCCACTTCTCGTCCTGTTCTTAATCTAAACCTACGTCTCAAATTTTCTTCTTGTACCGCGATATCCACCGCTTGTGATAACCTCTCAGGGTTTTCCCTCATTAATTTAAGTTTCAAACCATCAGACTTTATGCCATCCACAAAGATCCCTACTAACATCCTTTCCACCTCCTCTCCTCGTACATTCTGTCCTAAAAATGCTTCTTCAGCCAGATTAACCAATCTATCGCTAAACAATTGTACCGTCTCTCCGTTATTTTGTTTAGCCTGCCTCAACACCGAAAACGCATGTTGTGGATCCGTTATTTCTGCATATTTCCTTGCTAGGTCTTCCTTGAATTGTTCCCATGTCTCATCTACTCTAGCTTCTAGCTTTCTTCTTATATGATCCGAGACCGGTTCCGTTGCCGTCTGATAAGCCAACCTCATTTTTTCTACATCTGTTGCTGAGATTAAATAGGCATATTTTTCTATGGAAGTGATCCATTTTTTTATAGTCCCTGGCCTGTCCACCAAATTTCACAATTTCTGTTGCCATCCCTTGTTGTTTAATCACCATATTAAGCCGGCCCACTGCTGTTCCCACGCCTGTCAAAACCTGTGCCAAGGTGTCCTGTTCTGCCATGCTGAAATAATACTGAAACCAGGCAAGCAAAGAAACACACAATTTCAAACTCTAAATTTAAAGAATACACTTACTTATTATAGACACAATTTTACCTTCTCAATTTAAGCAATGCCCTCACTTATTATAGCAATGTGCAGTTATTTTCTGGGTCTAAGTATCACACAAATTTACTTCTAAATTTAAATAATGCACTCCTTGTAGACATTTGCTTCTTAAACCACAATAATATCCTGTACTCCGCTCTAATTAAGAAATTCGGAACATCATGGGAGACCTCGAAATACACAATTTTACTCTGACTCCATCTCCTTAATTAAGCAGTTACTTTCTTTTACTCACTGACGGATCCAGTTCACCCAACAAGAGCCCGCATCAACTGAAACTTAGTCTCGGAATTCAGGTGGCGGAGTTCAGATATCCCTTCTCTTCCCTCAGGTAATTTCGTCCTTCTCGTGGGCTGCCAGACAATCTTCAACCCCTGGTCGGGTCACATCTCATGGGCTGCCAGACAAATCTTCAACCCCTGGTTGGGTCCCTTCCTTGATTCTCGAGTGGGTAATTCACCGTTAAATGGGTCGTAGGAATTACGAGGTGTGTTTGGGTCATAGGAAAGACGAGGCCCAAAAATGGATTAGGATCAGCCGAGGCCCAGTGATATTTGACTGTTTCAACAATCTATGGCCCGATCAACGAAAGAAACGAGGTTCTTGTTCTGACCGACTAAATGTTCTGGCTGAATTGCTGGTTTGCCCAAACTCTCAGGACATGATCACTCCGGTTCGTCCCCTCACAGCGGCTGTAATGGCTCTTGAAACGCAACAATTCAGGCACCGTCCATGTTAAGCCTGTTGCTGACAATCAACTTGCAGCACGGCGGCTATAATAAACTTCTTGAATTGCGGACCATGCAGAGTGACGGTTATATCAAGGCTCTTGGCGCTACTTTATTGGTTATCTTAAGTCTTGAAAAAGACTTACAGAGGACCACTCCTGGGTGAGCTTTTGGCCTCTGTATTCACAGATAACTACGATTTACAAATTTACTGGCCATCTTTTGGTGCGCCTGTTCTCACATTCACTAATTGGTCTCTAACGCGATGTTATTCGGCTTGACTTCGCATTGTTTTTGTTTTTCTCCGGCGATTATATCAGGTTCAGATCCTGGTCACATGCTCCATAATTAATCCTGTAACAGTGTGTACAGAGATTAACAAGCCAGAGGTTAAGTTAAAATAGTTTATTGCTTCTTGATGACAACTTGCTTCTTCCCCTCTCAAGGGTGTGATGTTAACTGCCCTTGCCAACCCAATACGTCACGATTGAGCATCCCCCATCCTTTCACTCTCAATGCTCAATCGTGCTGTATCTGTTTCCCACTAGATCCTAATAATACCCCAGTACTCTATTACTGTTACATACACTATATCACCACACCTATAATGCATTATATCACCGCACAGCACTGTACTCTATTCCTAATCATACTCTAAGTTAGATATGATTAATAGCCTACCATATGCCTATTCCGGTTGCTGATTGAAACTATGCAATCACAGACTGGATCTATGTCCGCCGATAAATATCAAAAATTTGACACTATAGTTTCTTTCATTGAACACAACTCGGAAACTGCACAGATCCTTCAAACTTCAGAAATCTTGGTCGACTAACTCCACTTGTTTACCGCAACGGGTTTTATATCGGGCTTGAGTGACGTCACCAACAAGTCTAGACGCCAATCAGTCCAGAGTCTAGTTTTCTCCGCCTGTTTTCGACTGACTGGAATCAATCCGCCGTCCAGTTTGCTTTCATCTGGGGAATTCTTTGTCTCATACAACAAAGATCCTGGCTGTCTGTGAGCCAGTGACCTTCTCCCCACATCACAGAATCCTTCCGACGTCTGGCCAGACATTCCGTCTATCACTTCAAAGGCTGACTCCCGCCTTGCAGACGGATGGCGTTATTATTCGTTTCTCGAACAACCCACATCATAAAGAATCGCCGACTGTGTGTAGACATTTTGACTCGACGTATTTTTGTTCCTCCGTCTATACACATCAAAGGATTGCCTGTTTGTGCAGACGAATGTCTCCTTTTATCATCGATCGAAACTAGCAAGTTTATTTTTCATGACAGATAGGTTTAATAGAATACCATATAGTTATTCCTGTTGTAGATGGAGACTATGAAATCACAGACTGGATCGATGTCCGCCGATATACATCACTAATAGACACTATAGTCTCTCTCTCTATAGAAACAACTAGGAATACTGCACCGGTCCGTAACGCTTCACAACTTTTGGTCGACTAACCCAAAAGTTGTTTACCTCACTGTTTTTATACTGGGTATAAATGACGTCACAAACTGTCTAGACAATAGACAGTCTAGAATCTATTTCTCTCCCTCCTGTTTATACTGAGTGGAAACAACCCGCCGTCTATTTTGCTTTCATCTGGGAACATGTTTCCCGTACAACAAAAAGTCTTGCCCGCCTGTGAACCAGAGAATAATTTCCCCACAACACAAGATCTAGCCAACCCAATCCAGACATTCCGTCTACAACTTCAAAGGATGGCTGCCGCCTTGCAGACGGATGGCGCTATAGTCCCTCCTCGAGCAACAACATATCAAAGAAATGCCGACTGTGTGTAGACGTTTGGCGATACTTTTTGTCATCGATCGAAACCTTCAAGTTTTTAATGTGACAGACAGGACTCTCCTTGAATATCATGAAAACAGTAACAATGGTAATATCAAAGAAAATGGTGACACCAAAATGTGACATATAAATAGAAGGAAAAATCCTTCACCAAGTGGATAATTTTAGATACCTAGGGGCATTTATAACATCAGATGGAAGATGTACAACAGAGATTAAGAGCAGAATAGGGCAGGCAAAATCCGCATTTCATAAAATGAAGAGTATCTTATGCAATAAGTCACTATCACTGAATGTAAGAAAGAGAGTGCTGAAATGCTATGTAGAAACAGTTTTGCTGTATGGCAGTGAATCTTGGAATGTAAGTGAACAAATTAAGAAGAAATTAGAAGCAACAGAAATGTGGTTCCTGAGACGATTGTTGCTAATTCCTTGGACTGCCAGAGTAACTAACAACGACTGCCTGAACCAGGCTAATGAAACTAGAACATTTTATACAACAATAAGACAGAGGCAAACATCTTTCTTCGGTCACGTGATGAGAAGAGAGGCATTGGATAACATGGTGACAACTGGAAAGATCAAGGGGAAGAGAGGCAGAGGCAGACCAAGAGAAATGATGCTGGATGTATTGAGAAGGTGGCATGGAGGAATATCAGCAGCAGAGTTGATCCAGAAAACCAAAGACCGAGATCTGTGGAGAGCCATGAACGCCTACACCAGCCGGCACAGCACTTGATGATAATATATTTTGTATAGACTGCAAGAAATATTTTGACAGAGTATACCATGAATGATTAATTACATACCTTCAAGATATAGGAGCAGACGTAAGGACATCAGACTTATTAGTAACTTGGGCTGGGGAAAAGTGGCGACAGTTAGATAGGAAATAATTATTCGTCGCCCATAGAGGTACAAAAGGGAGGACAGCAGGGACGCGTATTGTTCCCAAGCCTCTTCAACATATACACAGAAAGAAGTTTTAAATAAGTACTGCTTGGACTAAATATCAATAGAAGATTCATAAACAATATTAGGTACGCTGACGATACTAGCAGAAAGCGAGCCAGCGTTACAAAACCTAGTGGAACAAGTAAACAGGCATAGTGTAGAATGTGGCTTAGATAGTAACATCTGCCATTTTATTATTGTTGTTTTGTGTGTTTGTTGTTTGTCCATCAAGAATGATGATGACCATTCATTTCATCCAGTGGGGTTGAAGGTGTGGAGCCGTGGGTTCTAAGATGGCTGATAAGGCCTATTTTGGCTCGAAATGTTCTTTGACAATGTGGACAAAGAATGCTTGACGTCTCTGGAGGAGGATTTCCTGCAGTGGTTTTTCTGTCCTGCCTTTTCTTCACAGCTCTTGCAGTCCTGGTTGCCTCACATATAACTGCACCTTTGCGCAATGATGCACGCCACGAATTTCGGTCTCTGGCTGCAGCCTCCCAGGTGTCATGATGAATCCAAAAGCATTCAGTGAAATTTTCAGAGTGTCTTTAAAACGTTTCCTCTGGCCACCTTGGGAGCGTTTACCACAACGCAGTTCGCTGTAAAAAATTCGTTTAGGGAGCCTGTGGTCTGGCATGCGAGTCAAGTGACCAGCCCAGCGAATCTGATTCTTCATCAGTAGAGTGTGGATACTGGGTATGGATGCTCTTTCTAGGACTTCAGTGTCTGGAATCTTGTCTTGCCATTTAATCTTCAGTAGCTTCCTTAGGCAGACTGTGTGGAAGTGGTTTAATTTCCTAGCGTGTCGCTGATAAACAGTCCAGGTTTCACAAGCATATAGCAGTGTGGATAATACAACTGCTTTGTAGACTTTTAGCTTTGTTTGCAGGCTTATTCCAGTTCTGTCCCATACATTCTTGTACAGTCTGCCAAAGGCTGCACTGGCCTTGGAGATTCTTGCATTCACTTCGTCATCGATTGTGGCAGCTTGTGACACGGTGCTGCCAAGATAGGTAAATTTGTCCACAACACTTAGTCTATGATCATTCACTTTGATATTCGGCACAGTGTGATTATTCCCTGGAGCTGGCTGGTACATAACTACAGTCTTCTCCAAGTTGATATTGAGCCCAAAGTTGGCACAGGCATGTGAGAAAGCTGAAACATTATGTTGCATGTCCGCCTCTGAGTTGGCGTATAGAGCGCAATCATCAGCAAACAGGAGCTCTCTGACTGTGCCACTGTCAATTTTGGTTTTAGCTTTCAGCCTTCTGAGATTGAATAACTTTCCATCCATACGGTAGTTGATGTCTATTCCAATGTCGTTCTCGAAGGCATTCATCAACATGGCTGAAAACATGAGGCTGAACAGTGTTGGTGCCAGGACACATCCTTGCTTCACTCCATTGGTGACAGGAAAGGGTTCAGACAGCTCACCATTTTCCTGTACTCTTGCCTGCATGCCGTCATGAAATAGCGGCACTATTTGGACAAACTTTCGTGACAACCATATTTTGCCATAATCTTCCACAGTCCTTCTCTGCTGACTGTATCAAAAGCCTTGGTAAGGTCAATGAAAGTGGAGAACATTTCGCAGTTCTGTTCCTGACATTTCTCTTGCAGCTGCCTTGCAGCGAAAATCATGTCAACAGTTCCACGTTCTTTTCTGAAGCCACACTGACTCTCAGGAAGAAGACCTTGATCGAGATGGGCTGTGAGGCGATTGAGAAGAATTCTGGCGAGTATCTTCCCTGCAATTGAAAGCAAGGAGATGCCTCGGTGGTTGTCACAGGATTGGCGGTTTCCTTTACGTTTGTAAAGGTGGACTATTGACGCGTCCTTAAAATCTTGTGGCATGGTCTCGTTCATCTATATGTTTGTGAAGACTCGGTGAAGCTGCTCTGTTAGGACCGGCCCACCTGCCTTGTATATCTCTGCTGGGATGGAGTCAGGACCAGGTGCCTTGCCGCTGGAGAGTTGCTGGATGGCTTTGTTTATTTCCACTATGGTTGGCAGGTCATCAAGAGTCTCATTGGTGGGAACTTGAGGAAGGCAATTGATGGTTTCATCATCGAAGAAGGAAGTTGCATTTAAGATTTTGCTGAAATGCTCTGCCCAGCGTTGGAGGATTTCTTTCTTATCGGTGACCAATGTTCCCCCGTCTGCACTGAGGAGGGGAACTATGCCTGGTGATGAAGGACCATAGACCGCTTTCAGTGAGTCGTAGAAGTTTTTCATATCGTGTCTGTCAGCAAAGCCCTGAATTTCATCAGCTTTGCTGCTCAGCCAGGAGTCCCGCATGTGCCGAAGTTTCTGCTGCACTACTCTCTGAATGTTCTTGAAAGCATCTTTTTTTGATGTTGACTTTGGGTCATTCAAATGTGCCTTGAGGAGAAGATGTTTCTCGGCCAGCAATTGGTTGATGTCTTCGGAATTTTCATCAAACCAGTCTTTATGCTTTCGGGGGGCTGGACCCAGGATTTCCATAGCAGTGTTGTAAATCGTGTCCTTTAGGGCTCTCCATTCTGTTTCTGTATCCTGTTTTGCTTCAGCATTGGGCTTGAGGCGGTCTTCCAGCATATTTTCAAACGACTGCTGCATTTTCTTGCTGTTTAGGCGGGTGACATTTAGCTTTGTTTGCATTTTTGCCCCTTGAGGACGCCGTGGTGGCCTGATGTGGATGTTCATTTTCGAGACAATGAGACGATGGTCTGTCCAACATTCGGCACCACACATGGATTTTGTCACTCGAACGTCTTGTCTGTCACTCCTCCTGACGATTACATAGTCAATGAGGTGCCAGTGTTTCGAGCGAGGGTGCATCCACGATGTCCTATTTCTCATGGGGAGACGGAAAATTGTGTTCGTAATCAGGAGATCATGTTCGGCACATGTCTGAAGGAGGCGGAGTCCATTGGTGTTACAATTTCCGACTCCATGCTTTCCAATAATGCCACTCCAAGAGGTGGTGTCCGTGCCTACTCTGGCATTGAAATCCCCAAGGAGTATAAGTTTGTCTCCTTTGGGAACAGATGTTAATACATTGTGCAGGTCCTCATAGAACTTATTCTTGACATCATCTTCGTTGGTCATAGTTGGTGCGTAGACACTCACAATGGTTGCGTGCTTCCTTCCATTCAGCAGAGGCAACTTCATGGTCATGAGCCTGTCATTTACAGCCTTTGGAAATCCAGCTAATTTGCCGACCAGGGCCGACTTAATGGCAAATCCCACACCGGATTGGCGTCTTTCCTCGCTTTTCCTTCCACTCCAGAAAAATGTGTAGCCGGCACCAATTTCACAGATTTGGCCTTCTTCTGCAAGTCGTGTCTCACTCAAGGCTGCAATGTCGATGTTGTACCTGCCCAGCTCTCTCCCAATCAGTGCTGTTCGTCTCTCTGGACCTGACGCGCCGTCTCTGTCAAGTAGGGTGCGTACATTCCAAGTTCCAATTGTTAAGGGAATATGGTTTACTCTTTTAGCTTTGCTTGTTTTATCTTTCTTTGTATGTCGACCGCAGTTTAGGGTACCCACCAACCGCGGCTAGCTGGTTAGGTAGTGATGAAGCAGACAATGTTTAGGGCACCTTTTCTAGCCCCTTCCTCATGCTATGGAGGTGAGCAGTGTGTTCCTATAGAGGGCTGCTCAGTCGCTCAGGGGGCTGCCGAATCCCACTGCTGCTCCGGTCAGTAGAAGACGACCATATGGCCTGAGCCGCCTGTGTGCAGGTCTGCGACTACGGCTGCCAGCGTACCCACGCCTGCCGCTTTGCCGCTCGCCCATCGCCACAGGGCTTGAAGGTGATATGTGACGTTGGATGAAGAATGACTTGCGCGATGACTTGGATTAAAGTGAGGAAGAGTTGCGCAATTCGTCGACCTCACTCTCTCGCCTGAGTCCATCTGAGTCCAGTGGCAAGACAAGTCGAGACGATTGGAGACGAATACAGGTGCAGTGGATGACCAGGGCGCTCTACGTGCCTTGCCGTGCTCATTACGTTCCACAACGCTTTGCAGGTAAACGCCGTCTTGCCCGTTGAATCAGGAATGATTTCTTCCGCGAAGTCTGCCGAATCCTGTCTTCACATGCTGGGTAGGCATACCCTAGTTTACCTCTTGGTTTGACACCAAATCGGATACCCATGCCTGGTTTAGCCAGCCTCTCACAGCTGTTGCCCGGGGGGTGGCCGCTGTCGCATGCTGACAGCTACTAGGAGCCACAGGCACGAGCTGGGTGTCAGACTTGGACCAGTGGGGGATGGGTCCTGAAAGGACATGAGAGCCATCCTTACCAAAGGTGCTACCAATGCCTGACACCCCGTACCCCCCATTTTATTATTAGGCTCGTGTCATTAAATAATACATGAGTGTTATTAAAGACACTGCTGAGATGAAATGACTGCACAATGCCTGCGTTCTAATCCACGTATATCTTTTATTACAGACCAACATTTAAACCAAATGCCGATGCACCACCAACCTCATGCCTCAGTCACTAGACGGCTGTCTGCATATTATCGTGTATCCGTGCATGGCAATTTGCACGCAGTCACGAATCAGTAGACTATGGCCTTGTCGTCAAGAGCGCGAAACGCCAATACTTCACTGTCTCTACAAAAATGTCTATAACCTAAAGCAAGCACTACTTACAGGCGATGACACTGAACACTGGATAAAAATTCACCATGTTGACGTCCCTTTTATCGATCGATAGAATGTTGACACAATTGGTCTAACTACAGTCTAGTTTTAAATATCAAGCACAACCCACTACTGGCAACGCTGATCGTATTCTGGTATGAACCTAAGGCCTATCCACGTCAATATGGAAGCACTATACTCAAGTTTCGCCCTCGTTTGAGCCCGTCAGTAGTGCATTTCCCTGACCGGATCCGGAAACAAGCCCCGGATCACTGGCGTGTGAAGCGGGTGTGTAACCATGCGGCACACGTTGGACACAGAGCCAAATTATCATAAAAGAATATTACAACGTCACCCATCGTAGGCTATGCTCAAGACTCTAGTTGACGGGAATTTTCGTCATATTCGGGATTGACAACGTTGCTCGTTGACTGAGTCGATCCATATTTCTTTATTCTTTGATGTTGTTTAGAAATATAGACCTGAATATATACTCACAGATATATACATTAATTTAGCTGCTGTAGCAAGGGTCTTATCGCCAAGATATCTTCTCGGCCGAATGCCCCGCAAGCCGTGTTGGTCCCAAAGTCACATGATTGTCCTTGATCTCGCTTCATGCCAGTTGATTTCTATTCATATATATATATATATATATATATATATATATATATATATATATATATATATATATATATATATATATATATATATATATTCTGATTAAATCTCTACTGCACTGATTGTCAGTCACTAATTGGTTATTTCTTATTTACTCCGATTTTGTAATTTTGTTTTATCACATCTTTTCTTTCTGACAATAACTCATAAATTCATAACTCTTTACAGAGATATTTTCGTATCATAGCATTATGCCCCCCCCCCTCCTCCTCCTTCTCTTTTCAAAATGTTAATAAACATTTTTTTTTTTCAGTCTAGTCGCTTTACTCTTCATTTACATGAGGCGTAAAGTGGAATCATCTGGTCGTACTACTTTGCCAATACTTTTAAGCTCACCCAAATGCACATACTGCAATGGCATGTGAATTGGAATATCTGAGAGTAATAGTATATTCGCGTACTGACATGGACAAACAGGGATCTGATCCCCAAGAGGACTTGCCTCACTAAGCCGAACATCGTATGCACCTTAGATTCAAATATTCTTGGAGTTTTGATGCAAAGTTTGGAATAGTATAATGAGTCACATCACTAAGATTTTGCTACGAATTATCATGCAAAGAGTGAGGAAGAAAATACAACCTGAAATAGGGGAAGAACAATGTGGGTTTGTAGAAGGAAAGGGTACAGTAAATGCTGTGTATATGCTTCTATCTGTTATCGAACGTGCTATAGAAGTAAACAAGGGTATACATCTTTGCTTTATTGACTACACAAAGGCTTCCGGCAGAGTTAGACATGTCAACATGGTGGACATGCTTGCAGATCTACAAATTGATGGGAAAGACATTAGACTTATGAAAAACATATATTGGAAACAACAAGCTGCCATAAGGATTGACAATGAAGTGGGACAATATCAGCTTATTAAGAGAGTTGTTAAGCAGAGATGTGTAATGTCTCCAGATCTTTTTTCCCTATACAGTGAAAATATTTTCAGAAATATAGAAGATATAAATGGAATCAGCATTGGAGGACGAAACATCAATAACATTAGATATGCAGATGATACAGTATTGATTGCAGACAATGAGCAGGATCTGCAACAATTAGTAGATGCGGTTGTTGCACACAGTGAACAGCTGGGGTTAGAATTAAATTGTAAAAAGACACAGATTATGGTCGTCACTAGGAAGAACGAAGTACCACAATGTAATAAACAAGTAAATGGGAATATTCTTCAACAAGTGAATCTGTACAATTATCTCGGATCAGTCATAACATCTGATGTGAGATGCCTTGAAGAGATTAGAACAAGAATTGCCATGGCGAGAGTAGCCTTTAGCAAGATGAAAAACATACTGACCCATAAAAAGATGTCAATTGAAACGAGAAAAAGAGTGTTGAGAGGCTAAATAGAGCCTGTTCTTTTGTATGGATGTGAAACTTGGACAATGTGCAGTCAAGCTGAAAAACTTCTGATGGCTACAGAAATGTGTTTTCTGAGGAAAATGCAAAGAATACCATGGACAGACAGAAAAATCAATGACCAAGTACTACAGGAGACAAATGATAATCGTAAACTGATTAGAGAAATTAGACGTAGACAGTCAAAATTCTTTGGACATGGTATGAGAAGAAATGGATTGGAAAACTTAGTGACAACTGACAAGATCGAAGGGAACAGACTAAGGGGAAGATCGAGAAGTAAATACCTGGATGGCTTGGCCACATGGCATTGTCGAGACAGGAACACTGAGCTGATCCAAGACTCTGATGATCGAGTGAAATGGCGAGTCATGACCGCCCGCGCTTTCCGACATGGCACATGATTGATTGATTGATTGGAATGTGATCCTAAGTTTGACGTTTTGATCCAAAGATTCTTGGAGTTTGATCCAAACGTTTGGAATTTTGAACCAAAGATTATTGAAGTTTGATCCAAAGTCTGGAGTTTTGATCCAAAGATTCCTGGAGTTTGATCCACAGTTTGATGTTTTTATCCAAATATTCTTGGAGTTTGATCCAAAGTTTGGAGTTTGTATCCAAATATTGTATCTAAATTTGTAGTATTTTGATTTAATCATAGTCTTTCAAATGTATCCCATGTATATACATCTGTTTAAACAAATGTGAAACGTGTTTGTCATACAGAACATCATTTACATGGAAAGAGTGTGCTATGTGTGTGAATATATAAGTTTAACTAAATATTGTCATATTAGCATTTATTGTCACATTGTATTGATTTCAGCATAATTATTTTTATGTGTAAGGCTAACGAACGAGGGCCATATTTTTTAATTATGTAATTTTTCTACAGAATATTACACTTGTTTTAAAACCATTGATAATTATGTAAATGAAAGCGGATATTAATAACGAAATCGTATAATAAACAGTTTTTTTTTAAACGAGTTAATTTCTTTCAACATGTTTTTCATTGCTTCTAGGACTCTCCCTGTCCCTCTTCTCCTCCAGCCTTCGCGTTGTGATGACCTACTCCAACTTTCTCTTCTCATGACATGCCCAATAAATGTGGACTGTACTCTTCGGTCCTTCAAATCATTCATCTTGCATACATCAATTATCTACTGGGCATGTTACATTCACATAGAAAACAACGTTGTCAAATGAATGTAGTGAACATAAATAATCCATATTACCATGTTATGAGACAGGCAGACACTCATGCAAACACAGACACGTACACATGGATAAGCACACACATACATATCTACATTCATACATTATATACTGTCATAATCCCCATTGTTGTGCCGCGGCGTCGTTACGCGCGCCAGGCAAGCCCCAGTCACCTATCCACAGGCTTGCTGGTGAGTTCGAGTAACCACCAGCGGTCAAGCAAGTACAAGCGTGACGCATGCGGTTCTCGCTGGACTCGATCCCACAGGGCAAGGACTGTGAGCGGGAAACGGCAGACGAGGCTTGGGTTTCAGACAGGACAGACGTGGTTTGAGAGAGGCTTGTATTTGTGCTGTGCCAGAATGTCGATTGATAGTAGCTCTTGTGAGAGGATGGAAGACTGTGCGGCTGTGGTTTGAGTCTGTGAGTGCCTCTAGTCATTGACTGTATGTATTCATGTATTCACATTGTGCTAGTAACATGCCGAAGTAGATTGTGTTGCATGTGAAGTGTAAATAAAACGTTGAACTTAGTTTTACCGTGTGTCCAGTCAAATCATTCTGTGACTGTATCTATCTCACATGTGTTAGGTAAAGCGAGCCAGATTCATCCTTCAATGTGAGAACCTGACATATACACAAACTCTCACAGTTATGCACCCACTCAACAACTCACAAGATGATGGAGAGGAAGACAGACGCTAAGAAAAGCGGACTCATCGCCTTCGTCAGGCTGTGAGATGCGAGCAAACGAATCTGTGGGTAATGGAAATTTGGTGGCGCCATCACATAAACGCACCTGCCTATTCTTCGCAGTTTATTCAGAATTTCTTGACAAACACACTATCCTTCTGATTCGTCAGACCCACCTACTCTCCCTTCATAGCTCCTTGTGATTGTCGGCTGATGAAAATGCCGCTAAAACAATTCGGTTTGACTACCGATAATGTAGTATACTAGGGGTATGCTACACTCAATTCCCAACCAGGCCTTCCTGAAAGGCTACCAACAATGGCAGAACCGCCGCCAAAAGTGTGTAGAGTAGCAAGGAAAGCACTTTGAACAAGGGGATTATAGTCTCAGACGGAAGTCGGTGTCAAAGAAGAAAGAAAGAGGTCAGCATGGCCGAATGGATAAGAGCACTTTTCCCTACATATCCGGTGTGCTGATGCCGAGGTAGAAGGTTAAATTCCTACACCATCCAGTTGGACTAATATGTTGATTTCATGTCCTTGACTCAGGGACGTAAATTACTATTACCTCAAAAATCGGAGAGGGTTCGCCTGATGGCCAGGGACGCTGGTAATAGGAAGCTAATCCACACACAAAATTCAGTCCATTCGGCTATAAGTAGCAGCTCGTGTATGGACTACGTTTGAGTTAAAAGCGTGCGAACACACAAAAAGAATAGTCTCAAACTTTCGGGAGAGTAATTGCATTTTGTCCGGCCAAAGGTCAGATACATTTTTTTAACAGGCCTGGTATGTGGAAAGCTGACACAGCTGGAGGAACAAAAATAATATATGCAGTACCAACATCATCGATATATCAGTGGGCTGGAGAGTCATGGCCGGCCATGTCTGCTCCAGACCGGGCTCATGAGTAAGGAAGGAAATAAAGACAGACAGACAGACAGACAGGCAGGCAGACAGGCAGGCAGGCAGGCAGACAGACAGACAGACATTTACAGATTTTTACATTTAGAGCATACCTATGAGTAAACATTACACAGAGCTTTCAAAAACAAACGAATTCCCATTTAACCATGAGTTTAAAACTGTATATTGCAAAAAGATAAATAATTCAACAAGGAATAAAATACATTCACAAATTTTAAGATTGTAAAGACATCCATTTATTTAAAGAAAGAAACCACAAACAATATACTGCACGATTCCTTGGCTGGCATATTTCACTGCATCTCGTCTGGTGCGTACTGCAGTGTTATATATCATATGCAATGAATGAATAAATTATACTTTGACTGAAATTCATTATATGATATATGGACCTGCGTCATTTTATATGTGCCGGTATGGTCATGAATTGGGTATACACATTGGCACCTTGCCGTCTTGACAGACGATAGTTTGTGCTTTAAAAAGGCATAATAACTTTTAACTATGGCGGTAGCGAGTGTGACTGATAAGGCCAATTTGCGCTGTAAATGTCCGTTCACAGTGGGTGCATGTGAACACGTGGTCATTTCCACCATCATGCACCATCTTACGTCTCAAACGCTTGGTGTGTGACTTTTCTGCAATAATTTTCTCCTTTGACTTTATTCCATTTCTGATATTTGCCCTCCATGCAACACGTTCAGCGGCGACTTGCTCCCAATGTGCATTATCAATGCCTGTATCAATCATGTCCCGCTTACACACATCTTTGTATCGTAGTAGAGGCCGACCCTGAGATCTCTTACCCATCTGTAATTCACCAAAAAAGATATCCTTTGGTATTCTACCATCATCCATCCGCCTAAGATGTCCTATCCATCTAAGTCTACGAAGACTGAGCATGGAATAAACTGTCACACAACCTGATCTTTCCAATACTTCAGTATTTGTGATTTTGTCTTGCCACTTAATACCAAGAATTCTTCGCAGGCACCGCATATGAAAGCTGTTTAAATTGTTCTCTTGGTGTGAGTAAGTTGTCCAGGTTTCACTGCCATAGAGAAGAGTACTAAGGACACAGGCTTGATAGACAAGGACTTTTGTTTTGGCAGTAAGCTTCCTGTTCTCCCAGACTCTTTTTCTTAACCTGTTCATTGTTGTTGCTGCCTTACCAATCCGGATGTTGATTTCCTGATCTAGGGATAATTTGCTATTTACCACCGATCCTAGATATGTAAAATGGTCTACTATCTCTAGTTCGGCGTCGTCAATAAAGATTGATGGTACCCCATGTGCACCTTGTGACATAATCTGTGTCTTCTTTTTGCTAATTGTTAAACCAAATTCAGAACAAGCATTGGAGAATGCAGATAGTAGACATTGCAATTCTTCCTCAGAGTGGGTCGTAACTGCAGCATCATCTGCAAAAAGCAACTCTCTGATCAGTACCCTCCTAATTTTGGTCTTAGCCTTCAATCTCTGAGCATTGTAGAGGCCGCCATCTGAGCGTGAGTGAATGTATATACCACCATCCTGATCACGAAATGCATATTTCAGTAGAAGTGAAAAGTATATTCCAAAGAGGGTGGGAGCTAGTACACAACCTTGCTTAACTCCACTCTTGATTTCAAATTCTTCAGAAGTTGCACCATCAAACTTGATTATACCCTTCATGCCTGTGTGGAACGATTCCACAATGGACAGAAGAGTTGGTGGGCAGCCAATCTTCTTTAGTGCCTTGAACAGACCCTCACGACTGACCAAATCAAATGCCTTTGTGAGGTCGATGAAGGCAATAAACAGTGGTTGATTCTGTTCACGGCATTTTTCTTGCATTTGTCGCAATGAGAATATCATATCAGTGGTAGACCGGTTCTGTCGAAAGCCACACTGTGATTCGGGGTAGACTTGATCTCCTAGGACTTGAAGTCTGCGCAGAACAATTCTGGCAAATACTTTTCCAACAATACACAGAAGTGAGATACCCCTATAGTTGTTGCAGTCGCTCCGATCGCCCTTGTTCTTGTACAGTGTTATGATGCTTGAATCTTTGAAATCCTGTGGGACTTGTCCTTCACGCCAGCATAGCTCTATTAGCTGGTGGATCTGTATAGTGAGTGTGTCTTGCCCACTCCTGATAACCTCTATTGGAATCCCATCCTTACCTGGAGCCTTGCCAGATGCAAGTTCATTTATAGCACACTTAACTTCTGTTATGGTGGGAAGTGTGTCCAGGTGGTCAAGAGTTGGTAGAGCCTCTATGGCGTTGAGGGCATTATCCGCTAGTTTGGTCTCACTTGAGTAAAGCTCCAAATAGTGCTCTACCCATCTGTCCATCTGCTGTTTCTTATCAGTGATGACTTCTCCAGTCAAGGTTTTCAATGGTGCACTTCTTTTGATCACTGGACCACAGGCTTTCTTTATTCCTTCATACATGCTTCTTATGTCTCCCTTATCACTTGCGATTTGAATGGACTCACATAACTTGATCCAATAATCATTTGCACACTGCCTGGCAGCCTTTTGCACATCCTTCCTAGCTTGCCTTAGCTCACTCAGAGTGTTACGCGTTGGTCTTTCCTTGTTTCTTAAGAGAGCTTTCTTCTTCTTATCAATCAAGGGCTGCAGAGTCTCGCTGTTGGCCGCAAACCAGTCCTGCCTCTTATGATCCACAGTGCCGTAAACCTTTACGGCAGTTTTACAAAGAGTTTCCTTAAGTTTATTCCATTTCTCATTTACTGTACAATTTTCTGGTGTATCAGTGAAAGCGTCTTCAAGTTGCTGTTGAAACTGAAAGCACTTTTCAGGATCATGAGTGTTAATAATATTAATCCTGGGGCTAGATTTGTGTTTAGCTGTGTAGATTCTCTTTGGTCTCAGTCTAACCCTTGCAACAACCAAAGAATGATCCGTATCACAGTCAGCACTGTGGTAACTACGAGTCAATGATATATGGTTCAGATGTTGTCTCCGTGTGATGATGAAGTCCAGCTGGTGCCAATGGCCGGATCTTGGATGTTTCCATGTGACCTTATGCATCTCTTTTGTTTTAAAAAAAGAGTTTGTAATACATAGGTCATTACTGGTGCAATGCTCCAGCAGCTTTTGCCCATTTTCATTCATGCGACCGATGTTGTATTTTCCAAGGCACACTGGCCATGAACTCGAGTCCTTGCCCACACGAGCATTGAAATCACCGAGCATATAAATGTAGTCGGATTTTGGAACTGCCTTGATCACAGAGTCTAACTCCTCATAGAACAAATCCTTCACATCATCAGAGGAATCGAGTGTCGGTGCATATGCAGTAATAATGGTGGCAAACCCACAAGAGGTTGCCAAGCGCAGGGATAATAGTCTTTCATTTCCTCCTGCTGGAATTTCAATCATTCCCAGTAGCGAATTCTTCACTGCAAAGCCCACACCGTGTTGCCTTTTTTCTGCCTGCCCTTTACCCTTCCAGAAAAAGGTGTAGTTGTTTTCCCTGAGTGACCCTTCCTCAGCGAGGCGAGTCTCCTGCAGGCCAGCAATATCAATGTTAAGACGATTGAGTTCGGCATCAATCACAGCCGTTTTTCTCACATCGTCAATATTGGTCAAGTCAGTGGAAAATCCTGGACACATGGTTCTCACGTTCCAGGTTGCAAGCCGTAGCTTGAGGTTTCTATTTATATTTTTGTTTGTACCTGGTGCATTGGTTTTACAGCCTGCGATTCAGATTTTGTCCTAGCCCCAAGCACCCATTGAAGCAGGCAGGCTGTGGCGGATCAGCACCCAATTGGCTGGGGGCTGCCCAGCTTGAGGCGGGCGGTAGCTGATCAGTGACACCTATAGGTGTCTCCCACCGTCAGAGGCAACGCGTGGCGCCCCATGTCTACGCCAACTGACAAGGACTTATAACCCGTAACAGTTGCCTCTCGCTTTGATTCCGAGACCAGTTAAGACCAGGGATGGAGTTATTGCCTCTCCATAGCACAAAGCCTGGGCTAAAATATAGAGATCATGTGTTGCCCATGCAGCATGATCCCTCTCTCGGCCTGCCTAGTTCACTCCAGAGGAAAGGTAACACCCCTACATCTTGAACAAGACAAGCTGCAGAAGCTGCCGGATCAGCAAAGCAATGCTCTAACTGTCCGCCTGTCGGAGCTTCGATCCTAGACCAGTCGCCAACCAAGGCTTAGGGCCTGGTCTGCCCTGCCATGACAATTTTGTCTTTAGCTTGCATTTCCTCGCACCAGGGTAAGGCTTGTACCCTCCCAATTGCGCTCTTCCGCCCGAAGCCGTTGGCACAATGTGGGGTGTCGGGTTTGGTAAGCGCCGCCCAACGTTCGGCGCTAACAGAAACCAGGTAGTACCGTCTACTGTTATACGGTAGCTCAGTCATATCTGACTAAGACCTGACTAATAAAGTGTGAACAAATATAAAAGTATGGGACTAGTGCCACACCTCAAAGTGTGAACAAGTATAAAAATTGGGTATAAAGTCAAATGTAATTAAGGGACTCTTGTTCACACGTTGTGGCCTGCTACCTGTCGTATAGTTTTATACTTGTTCACACTTTGAGGTGTGGCACTAGTCCCATAGTTTCATACTTGTTCACACTTTGAGGTGTGGCACTAGTCCCATACTTTTATACTTGTTCACACTTTGAGGTGTGGTGCTAGTCCTGTAGTTTTATTCTTGTTCACACTTTAAGGTGTGGTACTAGTCCCATACTTTTATATTTGTTCACACTTTGAGGTGTGGCACTAGTCCCATAGTTTTATACTTGTTCACACTTTGAGGTGTGGCACTAGTCCCATACTTTTATATTTGTTCACACTTTGAGGTGTGGCACTAGTCCCATACTTTTATATTTGTTCACACTTTGAGGTGTGGCAATAGTCCCATAGTTTTATACTTGTTCACACTTTGAGGTGTGGTGCTAGTCCCACAGTTTTATACTTGTTCACACTTTGAGGTGTGGCACTAGTCCCATAGTTTTATACTTGTTCACACTTTGAGGTGTGGTGCTAGACCTACAGTTTTATTCTTGTTCACACTTTAAGGTGTGGTACTAGACCCATACTTTTATACTTGTTCACACTTTGAGGTGTGGCACTAGTCCCATAGTTTTATACTTGTTCACACTTTGAGGTGTGGTGCTAGACCTACAGTTTTATTCTTGTTCACACTTTAAGGTGTGGTACTAGACCCATACTTTTATACTTGTTCACACTTTGAGGTGTGGTACTAGTCACATAGTTTTATACTTGTTCACACTTTGAGGTGTGGTGCTAGTCACATAGTTTTATACTTGTTCACACTTTGAGGTGTGGTGCTAGTCCTATAGTTTTATACTTGTTCACACTTTGAGGTGTGGTACTAGTCACATAGTTTTATACTTGTTCACACTTTGAGGTGTGGTACTAGTCCCATAGTTTTATACTTGTTCACACTTTGAGGTGTGGCACTAGTCACATAGTGTTATACTTGTTCATACTTTGAGGTGTGGTACTAGTCACATAGTTTTATACTTGTTCACACTTTGAGGTGTGGGGCTAGTCCCATACTTTTATACTTGTTCACACTTTGAGGTGTGGTGCTAGACCCATAGTTTTATACTTGTTCACACTTTGAGGTGTGGCACTAGTCACATAGTTTTATACTTGTTCACACTTTGAGGTGTGGGGCTAGTCCCATACTTTTATACTTGTTCACACTTTGAGGTGTGGTGCTAGACCCATACTTTTATACTTGTTCATACTTTGAGGTGTGGTACTAGTCACATAGTTTTATACTTGTTCACACTTTGAGGTGTGGGGTTAGTCCCATACTTTTATACTTGTTCACACTTTGAGGTGTGGTGCTAGACCCATACTTTTATACTTGTTCACACTTTGAGGTGTGGTGCTAGACCCATAGTTTTATACTTGTTCACACTTTGAGGTGTGGTACTAGTCACATAGTTTTATACTTGTTCACACTTTGAGGTGTGGTACTAGTCCCATAGTTTTATACTTGTTCACACTTTGAGGTGTGGCACTAGTCACATAGTGTTATACTTGTTCATACTTTGAGGTGTGGTACTAGTCACATAGTTTTATACTTGTTCACACTTTGAGGTGTGGGGCTAGACCCATACTTTTATACTTGTTCACACTTTGAGGTGTGGTGCTAGACCCATAGTTTTATACTTTTTCACACTTTGAGGTGTGGCACTAGTCACATAGTTTTATACTTGTTCACACTTTGAGGTGTGGTGCTAGTCCTATAGTTTTATACTTGTTCACACTTTGAGGTGTGGTGCTAGTCCTATAGTTTTATACTTGTTCACACTTTGAGGTGTGGTGCTAGTCCTATAGTTTTATACTTGTTCACACTTTGAGGTGTGGTGCTAGTCCTATAGTTTTATACTTGTTCACACTTTGAGGTGTGGGGTTAGTCCCATACTTTTATACTTGTTCACACTTTGAGGTGTGGTGCTAGACCCATACTTTTATACTTGTTCACACTTTGAGGTGTGGTGCTAGACCCATAGTTTTATACTTGTTCACACTTTGAGGTGTGGTACTAGTCACATAGTTTTATACTTGTTCACACTTTGAGGTGTGGTACTAGTCCCATAGTTTTATACTTGTTCACACTTTGAGGTGTGGCACTAGTCACATAGTGTTATACTTGTTCATACTTTGAGGTGTGGTACTAGTCACATAGTTTTATACTTGTTCACACTTTGAGGTGTTGGGCTAGACCCATACTTTTATACTTGTTCACACTTTGAGGTGTGGTGCTAGACCCATAGTTTTATACTTTTTCACACTTTGAGGTGTGGCACTAGTCACATAGTTTTATACTTGTTCACACTTTGAGGTGTGGTGCTAGTCCTATAGTTTTATACTTGTTCACACTTTGAGGTGTGGTGCTAGTCCTATAGTTTTATACTTGTTCACACTTTGAGGTGTGGTGCTAGTCCTATAGTTTTATACTTGTTCATACTTTGAGGTGTGGTACTAGTCACATAGTTTTATACTTGTTCACACTTTGAGGTGTGGTGCTAGTCCTATAGTTTTATACTTTTTCACACTTTGAGGTGTGGCACTAGTCACATAGTTTTATACTTGTTCACACTTTGAGGTGTGGCACTAGTCACATAGTTTTATACTTGTTCACACTTTGAGGTGTGGTGCTAGTCCTATAGTTTTATACTTGTTCACACTTTGAGGTGTGGTGCTAGTCCTATAGTTTTATACTTGTTCACACTTTGAGGTGTGGTGCTAGTCCCATAGTTTTATACTTGTTCACACTTTGAAGTGTGGTGCTAGTCTCATAGTTTTATACTTGTTCACACTTTGAGGTGTGGTGCTAGTCTCATAGTTTTATACTTGTTCACACTTTGAGGTGTGGTGCTAGCCCCATAGTTTTATACTTGTTCACACTTTGAGGTGTGGGGCTAGACCCATACTTTTATACTTGTTCACACTTTGAGGTGTGGTGCTAGACCCATAGTTTTATACTTTTTCACACTTTGAGGTGTGGCACTAGTCACATAGTTTTATACTTGTTCACACTTTGAGGTGTAGTGCTAGTCCTATAGTTTTATACTTGTTCACACTTTGAGGTGTGGTGCTAGTCTCATAGTTTTATACTTGTTCACACTTTGAGGTGTGGTGCTAGTCTCATAGTTTTATACTTGTTCACACTTTGAGGTGTGGTGCTAGCCCCATAGTTTTATACTTGTTCACACTTTGAAGTGTGGTGCTAGTCCCATAGTTTTATACTTGTTCACACTTTGAGGTGTGGTGCTAGTCCCATAGTTTTATACTTGTTCACACTTTGAGGTGTGGTGCTAGTCTCATAGTTTTATACTTGTTCACACTTTGAAGTGTGGTGCTAGTCCCATAGTTTTATACTTGTTCACACTTTGAGGTGTGGTGCTAGTCCCATAGTTTTATACTTGTTCACACTTTGAGGTGTGGTGCTAGTCTCATAGTTTTATACTTGTTCACACTTTGAAGTGTGGTGCTAGTCCCATAGTTTTATACTTGTTCACACTTTGAGGTGTGGCACTAGTCCCACAGTTTTATACTTGTTCACACTTTGAGGTGTGGCACTAGTTACATAGTTTTATACTTGTCACACTTTGAAGTGTGGTGCTAGTCTCATAGTTTTATACTTGTTCACACTTTGAGGTGTGGTGCTAGACCCATACTTTTATACTTGTTCATACTTTGAGGTCTGGTACTAGTCACATAGTTTTATACTTGTTCACACTTTGAGGTGTGGTGCTAGACCCATAGTTTTATACTTGTTCACACTTTGAAGTGTGGTGCTAGTCCCATAGTTTTATACTTGTTCACACTTTGAGGTGTGGCACTAGTCCCATAGTTTTATACTTGTTCACACTTTGAAGTGTGGTGCTAGTCCCACAGTTTTATACTTGTTCACACTTTGAGGTGTGGCACTAGTTACATAGTTTTATACTTGTCACACTTTGAAGTGTGGTGCTAGTCTCATAGTTTTATCCTTTTTCACACTTTGAGGTGTGGTGCTAGACCCATACTTTTATACTTGTTCACACTTTGAGGTGTGGCACTAGTTACATAGTTTTATACTTGTCACACTTTGAAGTGTGGTGCTAGTCTCATAGTTTTATCCTTTTTCACACTTTGAGGTGTGGTACTAGTCCCATACTTTTATATTTGTTCACACTTTGAGGTGTGGCACTAGTCACATAGTTTTATACTTGTTCACACTTTGAGGTGTGGTGCTAGTCCCACAGTTTTATACTTGTTCACACTTTGAGGTGTGGTGCTAGTCCCACAGATTTATACTTGTTCACACTTTGAGATGTGGTGCTAGACCCATAGTTTTATACTTGTTCACACTTTGAGGTGTGGTACTAGTCCCATAGTTTTATACTTGTTCACACTTTGAGGTGTGGTGCTAGACCCATAGTTTTATACTTGTTCACACTTTGAAGTGTGGTGCTAGTCACATAGTTTTATACTTGTTCACACTTTGAGGTGTGGTGCTAGACCCATAGTTTTATACTTGTTCACACTTTGAGGTGTGGTACTAGTCCCATAGTTTTATACTTGTTCACACTTTGAGGTGTGGTGCTAGTCCCATAGTTTTATACTTGTTCACACTTTGAAGTGTGGTACTAGTCCCATAGTTTTATACTTGTTCACACTTTGAAGTGTGGTACTAGTCCCATAGTTTTATACTTGTTCACACTTTGAAGTGTGGTACTAGTCCCATAGTTTTATACTTGTTCACACTTTGAAGTGTGGTGCTAGTCCCATAGTTTTATACTTGTTCACACTTTGAGGTGTGGTACTAGTCACATAGTTTTATACTTGTTCACACTTTGAGGTGTGGTACTAGTCACATAGTTTTATACTTGTTCACACTTTGAAGTGTGGTACTAGTCACATAGTTTTATACTTGTTCACACTTTGAAGTGTGGTGCTAGTCCCATAGTTTTATACTTGTTCACACTTTGAGGTGTGGCACTAGTCCCATACTTTTATACTTGTTCACACTTTGAAGTGTGGTACTAGTCACATAGTTTTATACTTGTTCATACTTTGAGGTGTGGCACTAGTCCCATAGTTTCATACTTGTTCACACTTTGAGGTGTGGCACTAGTCCCATACTTTTATATTTGTTCACACTTTGAGGTGTGATGCTAGTCCTGTAGTTTTATTCTTGTTCACACTTTAAGGTGTGGTACTAGTCCCATACTTTTATATTTGTTCACAGTTTGAGGTGTGGCACTAGTCACATAGTTTTATACTTGTTCACACTTTGAGGTGTGGCACTAGTCCCATAGTTTTATACTTGTTCACACTTTGAGGTGTGGTGCTAGTCCCACAGTTTTATACTTGTTCACACTTTGAGGTGTGGTGCTAGTCCTATAGTTTTATACTTGTTCACACTTTGAGGTGTGGTGCTAGTCCCGTAGTTTTATACTTGTTCACACTTTGAGGTGTGGTGCTAGTCCCACAGTTTTATACTTGTTCACACTTTGAGGTGTGGTGCTAGTCCTATAGTTTTATACTTGTTCACACTTTGAGGTGTGGTGCTAGTCTCATAGTTTTATACTTGTTCACACTTTGAGGTGTGGTGCTAGTCCTATAGTTTTATACTTGTTCACACTTTGAGGTGTGGTGCTAGTCCTACAGTTTTATACTTGTTCACACTTTGAGGTGTGGTGCTAGTCCTACAGTTTTATACTTGTTCACACTTTGAGGTGTGGTGCTAGCCCCACAGTTTTATACTTGTTCACACTTTGAGGTGTGGTGCTAGTCTTACAGTTTTATACTTGTTCACACTTTGAGGTGTGGTGCTAGTCCCATAGTTTTATACTTGTTCACACTTTGAAGTGTGGTGCTAGTCTCATAGTTTTATACTTGTTCACACTTTGAGGTGTGGTGCTAGTCCTATAGTTTTATACTTGTTCACACTTTGAGGTGTGGTGCTAGTCTTATAGTTTTATACTTGTTCACACTTTGAGGTGTGGTGCTAGACCCATAGTTTTATACTTGTTCACACTTTGAGGTGTGGCACTAGTCCCATAGTTTCATACTTGTTCACACTTTGAGGTGTGGTGCTAGTCTTATAGTTTTATACTTGTTCACACTTTGAGGTGTGGTGCTAGTCCCACAGTTTTATACTTGTTCACACTTTGAGGTGTGGTGCTAGTCTTATAGTTTTATACTTGTTCACACTTTGAGGTGTGGTGCTAGTCCCACAGTTTTATACTTGTTCACACTTTGAGGTGTGGTGCTAGTCTTATAGTTTTATACTTGTTCACACTTTGAGGTGTGGTGCTAGTCTTATAGTTTTATACTTGTTCACACTTTGAGGTGTGGTGCTAGTCCCACAGTTTTATACTTGTTCACACTTTGAGGTGTGGTGCTAGTCTTATAGTTTTATACTTGTTCACACTTTGAGGTGTGGTGCTAGTCCCACAGTTTTATACTTGTTCACACTTTGAGGTGTGGTGCTAGTCCCACAGTTTTATACTTGTTCACACTTTGAGGTGTGGTGCTAGTCTTATAGTTTTATACTTGTTCACACTTTGAAGTGTGGTGCTAGTCACATAGTTTTATACTTGTTCACACTTTGAGGTGTGGTGCTAGACCCATAGTTTTATACTTGTTCACACTTTGAGGTGTGGTACTAGTCCCATAGTTTTATACTTGTTCACACTTTGAGGTGTGGTGCTAGTCCCATAGTTTTATACTTGTTCACACTTTGAAGTGTGGTACTAGTCCCATAGTTTTATACTTGTTCACACTTTGAAGTGTGGTACTAGTCCCATAGTTTTATACTTGTTCACACTTTGAAGTGTGGTACTAGTCCCATAGTTTTATACTTGTTCACACTTTGAAGTGTGGTGCTAGTCCCATAGTTTTATACTTGTTCACACTTTGAGGTGTGGTACTAGTCACATAGTTTTATACTTGTTCACACTTTGAGGTGTGGTACTAGTCACATAGTTTTATACTTGTTCACACTTTGAAGTGTGGTACTAGTCACATAGTTTTATACTTGTTCACACTTTGAAGTGTGGTGCTAGTCCCATAGTTTCATACTTGTTCACACTTTGAGGTGTGGCACTAGTCCCATACTTTTATACTTGTTCACACTTTGAAGTGTGGTACTAGTCACATAGTTTTATACTTGTTCATACTTTGAGGTGTGGCACTAGTCCCATAGTTTCATACTTGTTCACACTTTGAGGTGTGGCACTAGTCCCATACTTTTATATTTGTTCACACTTTGAGGTGTGGTGCTAGTCCTGTAGTTTTATTCTTGTTCACACTTTAAGGTGTGGTACTAGTCCCATACTTTTATATTTGTTCACAGTTTGAGGTGTGGCACTAGTCACATAGTTTTATACTTGTTCACACTTTGAGGTGTGGCACTAGTCCCATAGTTTTATACTTGTTCACACTTTGAGGTGTGGTGCTAGTCCCACAGTTTTATACTTGTTCACACTTTGAGGTGTGGTGCTAGTCCTATAGTTTTATACTTGTTCACACTTTGAGGTGTGGTGCTAGTCCCGTAGTTTTATACTTGTTCACACTTTGAGGTGTGGTGCTAGTCCCACAGTTTTATACTTGTTCACACTTTGAGGTGTGGTGCTAGTCCTATAGTTTTATACTTGTTCACACTTTGAGGTGTGGTGCTAGTCTCATAGTTTTATACTTGTTCACACTTTGAGGTGTGGTGCTAGTCCTATAGTTTTATACTTGTTCACACTTTGAGGTGTGGTGCTAGTCCTACAGTTTTATACTTGTTCACACTTTGAGGTGTGGTGCTAGTCCTACAGTTTTATACTTGTTCACACTTTGAGGTGTGGTGCTAGCCCCACAGTTTTATACTTGTTCACACTTTGAGGTGTGGTGCTAGTCTTACAGTTTTATACTTGTTCACACTTTGAGGTGTGGTGCTAGTCCCATAGTTTTATACTTGTTCACACTTTGAAGTGTGGTGCTAGTCTCATAGTTTTATACTTGTTCACACTTTGAGGTGTGGTGCTAGTCCTATAGTTTTATACTTGTTCACACTTTGAGGTGTGGTGCTAGTCTTATAGTTTTATACTTGTTCACACTTTGAGGTGTGGTGCTAGACCCATAGTTTTATACTTGTTCACACTTTGAGGTGTGGCACTAGTCCCATAGTTTCATACTTGTTCACACTTTGAGGTGTGGTGCTAGTCTTATAGTTTTATACTTGTTCACACTTTGAGGTGTGGTGCTAGTCCCACAGTTTTATACTTGTTCACACTTTGAGGTGTGGTGCTAGTCTTATAGTTTTATACTTGTTCACACTTTGAGGTGTGGTGCTAGTCCCACAGTTTTATACTTGTTCACACTTTGAGGTGTGGTGCTAGTCTTATAGTTTTATACTTGTTCACACTTTGAGGTGTGGTGCTAGTCTTATAGTTTTATACTTGTTCACACTTTGAGGTGTGGTGCTAGTCCCACAGTTTTATACTTGTTCACACTTTGAGGTGTGGTGCTAGTCTTATAGTTTTATACTTGTTCACACTTTGAGGTGTGGTGCTAGTCCCACAGTTTTATACTTGTTCACACTTTGAGGTGTGGTGCTAGTCCCACAGTTTTATACTTGTTCACACTTTGAGGTGTGGTGCTAGTCTTATAGTTTTATACTTGTTCACACTTTGAGGTGTGGTGCTAGTCCCATAGTTTTATACTTGTTCACACTTTGAGGTGTGGTGCTAGTCTTATAGTTTTATACTTGTTCACACTTTGAGGTGTGGTGCTAGTCCCACAGTTTTATACTTGTTCACACTTTGAGGTGTGGTGCTAGTCCTATAGTTTTATACTTGTTCACACTTTGAAGTGTGGTGCTAGTCCCACAGTTTTATACTTGTTCACACTTTGAAGTGTGGTGCTAGTCCCACAGTTTTATACTTGTTCACACTTTGAGGTGTGGTACTAGTCACATAGTTTTATACTTGTTCACACTTTGAGGTGTGGTGCTAGTCCCGTAGTTTTATAAACCAATCGGCACCTAAATTCAGTCTGCCGCCATTACTTCCCAAACCATCTTTTGGTACACATTTGAGGCTCGATCGACCTGTAGCCATGGTCAATAGAATATATATATATATATATATATATATATATATATATATAGAGAGAGAGAGAGAGAGAGAGAGAGAGAGAGAGAGAGAGAGAGAGAGAGAGAGAGAGCAGAGAGCAGAGAGAGAGAGAGGTGGTTATGGAGAAGTTTTAATGATATTGGCCAAATAACAAAAGGCATTTCTATTTGAATTAATTAATTTCTTGGCGAATCCAAATTACCTGGGGCTTTAAGGCTCTACCTTTGTCGTCGTCAACGTGGGTACAAATCTTGGACGTGCAGGGGGCTTGTACATGTGTGCCCAAGTCCTTCGTGCTACCTTAGCAGCAGTCGACAGCACAAGTCCAGTGAAATTGACGCCTCGACGAAACGGCATGGTAGTAAAAATAGACAAGAGAAACGAATAGGCAACGGGTAAACATTTACATCTAAAATTGCATAATATATACATACATTGCTAAGTTGTGGAATCAACAAACGATAGATTAATCCCCTACAAGCAAAAATACTTATGAAAGAATAAAACCCATAAATATAATTTAAATACTAACACACTTCCAATGTGATTTAGTGGTAATATTATTTCCACATATATAGGGCTTATAGAAAGAATGGAAGATAATAGGGAAACAAAACTCGCTTACACTCAGGAAATAAATGACCGTAGACCCCGAGGTAGACCAAGAAGACGGTGAAGAGATAATATACATACAGACCTACAAGCCTTTGAAATCAACAACTGGCAAGAGAAGGTCAACCAGAGAGACGAATGGAGATGGCTTGTATCTGCAGCAAAGAACCTTAATGGCTCGGAATGCTGAAGAAGAAGAAGATTATGTACACACATGTTCAAAGGAAAAGATATATTAGATGCAGAGACATATATTAAAGAAAAAGCTCAACAAATGGGGCTGGTTATCAACCAAGATAAGACAGACTATATATATGTTAATTTCAAGAAAAGGAACGGCTAAAATCTCTGGCCACATACAAATGATAATATGACCATTAAAAAAACGGAAAAATACAAACACCTGGGTACAATCTTCAATTGCTCCAACATAATAAGGGAAGAAATACAAGCTAGAATCAACTCTTGAAATAAGATATACTATGCACTACAACATCTGCTAAAATCAAATGCGCTATCTCGTAACACCAAGATCACAATATACAAAACACTGATTGGACCAGTTGTGCTGCATGGCTCTGAAACCTGGAGTACAACTAAAGGAGACGAAGCTGTCGGATAAATAGTTGATGGCTCAACCCCAAGAGATAAAGGATCCTCAGTTCCTCTTTCTCAATGTGATCCTGCCCGTTAAAATTAATTTAGCTGTTACTGGCTCAATGATTTGAGACCATTAAATAGAGTTTTGGAGAACCAAGGAATACCTCCAGGAAAACAATGAAATTTTTACTGAGTATCCCAAATGTCCTTGCCTCTCCTCTACCAACTAAATAATTACTTTAGGGTAATTGCTTACAACAATTTTACTATGACAAAAGAACTCTCAAATGAGAAAATAACCCGTAATTTTCATCACTGATTATATATATATATATATATATATATATATATATATATATATATATATATATATATATATATATATATATACAGCTAGTGCTCGACTTACTACCACGATAACACGATTTGGTCGTAAGTTGAGTACGCTATGTGTACAGCAGTAATGTGAAGTGATGTTATAAAAATATTTAAATTAAATTATATCATAAATTTCTTTTATTATTGTTATAAATCATAATTTTTGATGTTCATTTTGTTCATCTCTACACCATTTTGTTTCTTATTTTAACATCGTCAGGTTTAAGAAAAACACTGCATTAACTGTACATGTACAACTGGTTTAATATTTGCAAAACATACAAAATACAGGTGTGGAAAATATTATAGGAAACATTTTTCCAATCGCAAAACACATCAAATTGTCATTAACATCAAAATATATAAACATGTACGAAACATTTTATTGGCCACTGGTGCTTGGCTGCAGATCATTTATGTCGTCATCTAAGGCAGCAGTTGGGTGTACCGGAGTTGGTTTTTTCATAAACATGGTGAGCTTTGTCTGAATTGTATGCTTCTTTTTTTTTTTCATCATAAATGTCACGATACGGACGAAACACATTGTGCGCCATCCGTTCAACCCTTGCAAATCGTTCTATGTTTGGGTCCATTGCTTCGAAATGTATAAGAAGTTTATTCAGTAAAGATAAACCTTCTGATATTCCCTTAGTGGTGAACTTTCTTTCTGTCTCATCCTCTTCTTTCTTGGCTTCTCTTCTTTCTTCTTCCGCCACTATTTCTTCTTCCAGTTCGATTAACTCTTCATTTGTAAGTTCTCCGGATTCTTTGTCTAGCAACTCTTCGACTTCTTCAATTTCACACTCTAAAGAAAGGTATTTGGCGAGTTTTACTACTTTATCCCGAATCGTTTCAAGTTCATGTTCACTGTCAAATCCATGAAAATCATTAACATAGCGCTTAACACAATTTTTTCCAGATACACATTAAAATGTTGTAGTGTTTCCAAAAATCTCGCAATGTTAGTTCTGTGTCAGCATTTATTGCGGATATTGCTTGAACGCAGGTGGTTCGAAGATAGTTGACCTTTACGGTCGCAATCAAACCTTGGTCCATAGGCTGAATGAGTGGAGTCGTGATTGGCAGAAGAAAAACAAATTTTACATCTGGGTGGAGATCGCCTAGATGTGGTGGATGTCCAGGCGCGTTATCGAGTAGCAATAAGATCTTGAAAGGATTATCTTTCTCCAAAACAAAAAAAAAATCTAATATGGCTAGTGATTGTGGTCGTATAGTCGAATGGTCGTAAGTTGCATAGGTCGTAAGTCGAGTACTAGCTGTGTGTGTATATATATATATATATATATATATATATATATATTATATATATATATATATATATATATACGTGCGTGCGTGCGTGCGTGTGCGTGTGCGCGCGCGTGTGTGTGTGTGTGGAGCTATTATCTCCTGGCTGTGCCACTGTATCATACATTGTCCTCAGAGTTGTATCCAATTTTAATTATAATTACTGGGCCTCTTCTGCTGGCCTAGTTATAATCTGTGGAAGGAAACTGGGTACACCCTGGTTGGTCTCCCATCCAGTTCTTGGATCTCGGTAGCATTCAGTCCGTGTAGACTATATTCTTGAGTGTTCTTTTATTTCTTTCTCCGGTTAGATTTATTATGGCTCACTGGTTTTCTCCCCACTTTACCTAGACCAAAGGATATGTGATACCTGTCCTGGAATGGTGGTGAAAATTGGCAGGAAATTGCTGTGAAATATTATTGGGCCTCACTATCTCAGCCGCCTCACTCAGTTAAGTGGCTACTGCATTCAGTCAAGCTGCTACTACTACTTTCACAAAGTGCTGCATTCACAAAGTCAGGTCTGGATAATGACCACTACCTGAAATTTTAGCATCCATCATAAATATAAAGATTTGAACATCAGAACTGAATTGTTCTATAATTTTCTCAAGAACCTCACAAAGATAATACCTAAAAGAATTGTCATCCTAGGAAAATAAACAGTGGAAGGTAAAGAGTCTTGGTGCTCTGAAGTAGTTATCCACAATATAATTGGTTGCTCTCCATTCAATCTTCCATTATGTGTTGTTCAAGGTTTAGACTAGCAGATGTGCAGTTTCATCCTCACCTATGCCTGTCCTCAGGTCTACCGGTTAAGTAATACCTTGATTGATTGGAATTGACAACTATGTCTCCCATCCTATTCTGTACCTAGTGAATTCTCTTCATCATTTTCTATTCAAGAAAAAGGGTCTCATACTTTAAGGGCTTTAAAAAGTCATTCCCCATTGTAATGAGTATTTGTTTATAAGCAATATAAGTACATTATGGTATCCATTCTTGTATAGTATTCAGGTGAATTCTTTTCTAGTCCAAAGTTTACGGCGAGTATATTCCCTCCTCTTCACCGTCTCTATACTAAGATTGTACTTCATTTATCAGCATCATCATGCTCATTATAATCATTATCATCATCATCATGCTCATTATAATCATTACCATCATCATCATGCTCATTTTAATCATTACATCATTCTATCATTATCAACATCATCATGATTACATTATTATCATTACACTACAGTCATCATCATCATCATTGTATTACATTATTATCACTACACTAGACCATATGTGTTAACAGGATTGACATGAAATACAAAGTGGGATTTTGCTTAAGGTGCAAACCCCGATGCTTATAGTGTGCGTAATGTATGATATTGTTTGTGTCGTGCTTAGTGCACAAAACCAGATGATTGTAACATGAATGAGATTTTATACAATGTGTTGTCATGCGTCGGAGTGTACTAAATTATTATTCAGTTTATGGGTTATGCCGAACAAGTTCTCTCATGATAGACATGGCATTACACATCAAACCTGCCTGCTATCATGAGATTGACTGTTAGCCTATACTCCTTTTTCAGCATTCGCTCATTCTCAGACATAATATTCATATGTATGGATGATCAATTCTCTCATCTATCAGACATCATTCATGTGTGCATGGATGATCAATTCTCTCATCTATCAGACATTATTCATATGTGCATGTAAGGTGGGTAATTATACGTATGTGATTTCCCAATGATAAATTAAAATATTTAACATCATTGATATCACAATTAAATATCTCCTTTCACAACCACTCATCAGACACATCATATTTGTAGGAATGACAAATAGTATATGTCTGTGCTTTACACATGATAAATTTACAGATTTGACCAAAATTACATTACAATAGAACTTCATTCTTCATCAGAAATTATAATATTTCCTGAATGATAGTCATTCATACTGACGGGTTTTATCAAATGATACATTCACATCTGTTTACAATAATGAAACACATGACACAAGCAGGCTCTTCAGTGACATAGACGTATGTGATCATTAGGCATACTTATGAAATTCACCAAGGATTTAGCAAAATTAAATCCATGAGTCACCACATGCTTTCATCAAATACATAAAATTTATGTGATATACGCAATCCATATTCAGGCATGTTGAATCTTTACCATTCTAAGATGCCGGTTGACTAAGTATTATTGCGTGGCACAAATATTACTTCCCCATGTTATACCATTGAAAATACATTTGACTCACCACCTGGGTGCTTTAATTCAACACACAAAATTATGTTTACTATAGGACTCTATTTGGCTCCCATGTGTTCATGAAATATAAGACAAACTACTTGTCTTTGCATGTGCTCAATCTACTTGACTATACACATTACACTAGTTTGACTTACCAGTGTTTACACATTTAAAATAGTTTCTTCTTACCAGTGTGGGATTCTGAGTTTTCTTACATCTTAAGTTACTCCTACTCTAAATCACTACTGACTGAGTTTACGTTAAGAAATAAAATGTGCAACATGTGTCTAATGCTTATAAATTAATTAAGTTGTTTAACTGGGAGAAAAATAAAACTCACTATGGTTATTCTTAATGTATAGTTTATCTATAAACTATAACAATTAAATATATTATAATTAACTTCTTAAGAACTCACCACATGTGTTCAACAAGTCGACTTACCAACTCTTCTTCTGGGTAAAAGACTCACAGACTAAACTAAGATTTAAAATAAATTAAAGTAAAGATGGTGTTTGCCTTATTTATCAGAATGACTTCAACATGTCGACACGTTTTATGATCTGAATGAGATGCAATTTCTCAAAAGCAATGTCGTAGGCTGAGGATTTTCTTTTCTCATTAAGCTGATTTCGAAACTCTCTCACTTCTTTCGCTATTTAAGATCTTATGTCTCATGATGGTTTTCGGTAATGAATAGGCCATTTTTTCCACTTTGCCTGTGTTTTTATTTTAGTTCAGTCCGGTTGTGACGTCACAATGAGTCGATATAAATATAGGATTTATCGCAGCAGGGACCAAACTAGCCCTAATGCGGTGTCCAACTTCAATTATTGACGGGAAATATTTACAGCATGTTACGTTTGTGAAAATAAAGTATATCACAGAAGCTTTGTTACAAACCTTTGAGAACAAAGTCTTAAGACGCATCTTTGGGCCCATTAGGGATACACAAAGTGGAGAGTGGAAAAGAAGAAGCAACAAACACATTTATGATCTGTTTAAGTCCCCGCTAATCACTAGTATCATGAAGGCTAATAGACTACAATGGCTGGGGCATATAGAAATAATGGAAGATAATAGGAAACAAAACTAGCTTACACTCAGGAAATAAATGACCGTAAACCCCGAGGTAGACCAAGAAGAGGGTGAAGAGATAATCTACATACAGACTCACAAGCACTTGGAATCAACGACTGGCAAGAGAAGGTCAACTAGAGAGACGAATGGAGACGGATTGTATCTGCAGCAAAGAACCTCAATGGCTCGGAATGCTGAAGAAGAAGAAGAGACATATATTCAATAATAGAACTCAGTTGTCTAAATTCTTTCCCTAAATACTTAATGTAACAATCGACATCATTGCACTTGTGACATTTCCACACACTCTACCAAAGCCATCATGCTATATAGCTAAATATTAAGAGGAAATTTAATTAAAAGTATGTCTGACTTTTTCTCTTCGTATTGAGTCCAGACTCTCTTCTCATTTCCTTTCGAGCCAGTCTGTCTATATATGGATGATCTGTCTGTTCCGCTGCACTCTCCATGCGATTCCACAGTTCACGCCAGTTCATTTTATCATATAGTAGTTCACTGAACAGGTGGGCAGCAGCTAATCTATGAACATGTTCATTGCCCCTCACACCAGCCATGGGCACAACATCCATGAAATGCTGGCAGTCTCCGTCGTGTCGCGTAATGCTAAGCACTCAATCCAGAACATGGCAGTTACCACTTAAAATTCCAAACTACAATAGGCCACACCAGTACTCTAGCACTACTGTAGCAATAGCAATGATACCGAAATAATGTAAATAAATCATTTACATTTACGATGACTTATCGTCATCATCGTCATGTGCCACGTCATCTTACACAATCACCAGAGACGTGGTTCAGCTCAGCTCCGTATTCTAGTCGAGACCATGCCACGTTGCCAAGCCATCAAGATATTTAATTCTCTGCCTTCCCCTTGTTCTTTTCCCCTCGATCTTGCCAGTTGTCATCAAGTTCTATAGTTTATTTCTTCTTTTAACGTGTCCAAACAGTTGTGACTGTGTTCGTCTAAATGACTTATCGTGACCTCAAAATCTGATTTTTTAAACATAATATCTGGCAACAATGCTCCATTTCACATGTATAGTCACCTTCTTCATGTGCAAGTCGTTTTCTCCAGTATAGTATGTAATTACAAGTAAAAACCTTAATCGTTTAAACGGATTAATGTTTAAAGCGTTTTCACAAAAGTAAATGACAATGCGTAGAACAAAATACCAGTTAGTATCATTTCTATAATTTAAATATCATTCAAAACATTATTTGCTATCCGTATTTGAACTTTTCCCAGCTGGCTATTAGGGCAGGAATAGTGTAGAGAACTGGGTTGACAGCGGAGTTGATGGGAAGAAGCAGTACTGTTGTCCAGGCATACACCTCACTGCTGACCTCATGTCCACCAAGTGATAGAAGTCCCATGAGTCCAACAGGAAACCAACAGAGAAAATTAGACAGGACAATAAGAGACAGTTGTTTGGCTACTGTTATATCTTCTGCTCGTCGTGAACGGGACATGCTGGTTGCTGTCTTAGATATTCTATTCTCTGACATGGCACGGAACATGGCACATTGACCGCAAACAATGAAGAGAAACATGAAGAAGTTAAAAATGACAAGCACTCCAACTGAATAACTCCAACCTGTAATTTGCATATTCGTCAAAGGCAGGCCCAGACACATTGCGTTCGAAGAATATATATTGAAATTTAATAAAATGGGAATCAGAGATAATAATATACCCAAAACCCACACTAAAATAATTGTAACAATTTTAGGAATTCTGGAAAAGTATTTTGGACGAAATGGAAATTTTATGACCAAAAATCTGTCTAGAGTGATAAGAAAAGTAAAAAAAGTCGACGTTTCGTGGGAAAGAGTAGCTAGAAAACCAGCAACATCGCAAGCAACACTTTCTCTCCAGTTCTTCTCATAAAGAACATAATTGTCTCGGTAGAAAAGATCAGCTCCAGCAATGATAAACAGATAGATTCCCATGACGAAGTCAGACACACCCAAGTTTGTCACAAACAGTCCGTATCCTGTCTTCAGAACTGCCCTGTCCCAGATTACACGGTACACAATCACCGCCATGTTTCCTGCAACGGCAATCACTGCAACCATCCAGAGAAGAACACGCTGAACAAATAATCCTATGAGATCAAAACACGAAGAAATGGCGTCCGTGGGAGAATGACATGTATGCGGTGGGATATTGGGACCTCTGACTTTAGGACAGCATATCTGATAATGGTCTGCATACAGATTCTGGGTAATGGCGATATTATGAAATAAATCTGCAACGTAGTGCTTACTAATGAGCCCACGTAAATCCAGTGTGTGCAGAGTGAGGACAGCCGGGAAATATTTTCTGTTGAATTCTGAAATCAGAGAGTAACTTAAGTTGAGATGCTTCAAGGCAGGCAATCCAGCAAACACAAACTCGGGTAAATATGAAAGTCCTGTGTGAGAAAGATCTAGTATCTCGAGAAAACTGAACTGTAGATGTTTCAGAGAAACAAGACGCTTATTGTAAGATGCATTTAGGTTATGAATTGATGCGAGCGAATAAATGACCACTTCAGTACTAAATATTTCCTTTATCATATTATAGCTAATGTCTAGTCTTTGAATATTAAACTGATAATGATTATCTGCTGTTTCATTTAAAGGCAAATTTATATTAGTAATTTTGCATCTTGAAAGGATCAGAACTACCACGTATATACATCTACTTTTAATTTGATAAAAGAAGTCTTCTGTTTTAGATAAATCAATTCCTGATAAGTCTAGGTATCTGGTTCGGGTATCTATACTAGCTAAATTGTTCATCTTCATAGGACTAGGAAAACTGTTATTTAATACTATTACTGCGCCTGCCGTGCAGCGGACACCTTCAGGACACAATGTTTTACAATTCAATTCATCATCTTTGTGTGGACAGTCGGAATGTCCATCACAAACAAAGTCCAGATGAAGACACACTTTGCTGTCCCAGCATGCGAAATTCCCCGTACACGGCCCAATGTTGAATGGATGCTCATCCTCTCCTGTAGGACAGTCAGCTGTTTTATCCAGAAGATAATGTTGAGGGATGCAGTAGGAGTTATAGCATTTCACATATCCAGGATCACACTGGAAGTCCTTGCAGTCTCTGAGATGTGACATGTCTCTACAACCTATGACACCGCCATACATGTCTTTAATGTAAACGCATTTGGGAGCCCACGTAAAGTCCGACATTCTGCTTGTGCACACGTTTACTGATTTCAGTTTTCCTATAGTTTCGTCCAACGCTCCATCGGGTCCTGTGCAATCATTGACACCATCGTGTAGCTGAGACATTGCTATGCAAATGTTATAGTTGCAAATGAGTGCACATGTTTTGTAATCTTTCAAAATCACATTGTGAGCGGGGTCCTCATCTGTCATTTTGTCGAAAATTAAACAATCGACTTCTCCGTCATTGACCCACTTGATGGGCACACATGACCCATCATAACAACGTACGCCAGATACACAATGTCGGACTGGCGAAGAATAGGACGTGTCTGGATGAAAGCAATACTCTTCGTCTCGTCTGTTGCTACAATGGGCAACATGGTCACAGACTAAACTATAGGGTATAGAACTCCGTTGACCAATACCTTCGACGCAATCAAACATTGGACATTCGTTTGTAGCTTTCCGGAAGCTCTGAAGAACATCTCTGTCTCCAACACTTTCATAAACGGATATAATATTGTCTTCAAATGCCAAAAAATCCCCTTTGCCCGAAGCAGCCGTGAAATCTCCCGAGTGGGCTTTCCTTACACTGATGATGTTATTAATTCCAGTCTGTTGCTGAAGGACCACTTCACACAGGGACATAGATCGGTGTTCATGGCACGTGACATCCAGCCATCCTTCAGAAAAGTCATCTGCTATATATGCTTGCTGATTATTGTCCCATGTGCCGTTAAATTGCCATACTCCGCAGTCACCAAGACCGAACCCTAATGAAGGCTTACCAGGTAACCAGTGCCTGGTGACTAACGGCAGATACTCTCCTGAATCTGTACACCAGCGAAAACGTTTAGCATGGCTACTGTAGTCTCTTCGAAGACCAATAAAAACATCAGCTTTATTGTAAGTGTCATTCGAAGTCATGTGTTCTTTTATCATCTTACGTAACAATGTCTGTACAAATTTTAACTCGTCTTCAGTTTCAACCCGTGCTAGAAATCCACCGTGAAGTGTGCTACACCTAATCATGGCATTAGACCACCCCATTGGTTCGTGACGGTTAAATCTATAGCAGGAGTGAATATGCGCGCCGAGCATTAGCTGCACACCTGAATCCCAACCCGGAAGGCACTGTCTGCACACCGCCATCAGCAGAAGATGCTCCGTGCTTGTATGCCCAACACTCGGTAAAACAATCGTATCGTTTAAGTACACAATGTCCGTTGTAAATTTACTACCAACAATCACAACAAATATTTTGATGTCAGCATTTCGCGGTTTAACAAAGGATGGCAGGTTTATAATCTCTTCTTGTGTAAAATCGGCGCCATCAAGAAACATAATTGCAACGTGTATAGCTGTCTCCCTCACGCCACGCATTTTTTCAAACAAACGCTCAACATATTGGGTCTTCAGTTCTAGTAATTTTTTAACACCCTTAACAGGGTACTGGAGTGCTTTGGAGTCTTTATCCACGTATATTATATCTCTATCGATTAAAGTTACATACCTCCAATTACGGTACTGTTTACTGGCTATGCGGGTATCGGACCTCGCAAGCACTGTGGCTACCAGAATTTTCGAGAACGCAGGGCTGCCTGCCTGGTCAGCAAAGTATGCGAACAATGCATGTAAAGATGCTACATGGTCTTGCCAGATTAGCCGATCAAAATCTACAACTCCTAGAATATCCATGTGAACGCCGGAGCAATTATTCAGTGGGAAATGACTCTGGTTTTCTCCATAGCTTTCTGTGAGAATAAGAATAACATTGTCAGAATATTATGCAGGGTGTTCTATAAAACATGTCTGCCTGCCTGCCTGCCTGAATGCATGCAGCGTGTAAGTGTGTGGGTGTATGTATGTATGTATGTATGTATGTATGTATGTATGTATGTATGTATGTATGTATGTATGTATGTATGTATGGATGTATGGATGGATGTATGTATGTGTGGATGTATGTATGTATGTATGTATGTATGGATGGATGGATGGATGTATGTATGTATGGATGTATGTATGGATGTATGTATGTATGTATGTATGTATGTATGTATGTATGTATGTATGTATGTATGTATGTATGTATGTATGTATGTATGTATGTATGTATGTATGTATGTATGTATGTATGAATGTATGTATGTATGTATGGATGGATGTATGTATGTATGGATGGATGTATGTATGTATGGATGTATGGATGTATGTATGTATGTATGTATGTATGTATGTATGTATGTATGTATGTATGTGTGTATGTATGTATGTATGAAATGTATGTATGGATGTATGTATGAAATGTATGTATGGATGTATGTATGGATGTATGTATGGATGTATGTATGTATGTATGTATGTATGTATGTATGTATGTATGGATGGATGGATGTATGTATGTATGTATGTATGTATGTATGTATGTATGTATGTATGTATGTATGTATGGATGTATGTATGTATGTATGGATGTATGTATGGAGGTATGTATAGATGGATGTATGGATGTATGTATGTATGTATGTATGGATGTATGTATGGATGTATGTATGCATGCATGCATGCATGCATGCATGTATGCGTGTGCGTGTGTGTGTGTGAGTGAGTGTGTGTGTGTGCTTTGTGCTTTCGGCATGTCGCCCTGCAGAAACAGACCGAGCCAAATGGGATAAAACCCAGGTCAATGATATCTTTCTTTTGACTGCCGATTCCATCTACAATGAACTGTATTTTTCGTGGGGGACTTTCGTGTTGACATGTTGGCGGCGGCATTATGCGCAGTGTACCTGTGGCTTGCAGAGACTCCTGTCACTTCCACCTTTCACACTAGGCAGTAAGGTGCATTGTGTGTGATATTCACTAGCACAGGAACGGAGCATAATGGGAACGACCCGTTGCCGTGAAGTTGGATCCGCGACTAACTGACTGACTAACTAATACTATCACGTTTTTTATTCTTTTTTCGTTCTTAAGAGTTAAATCGAAGTAAGTCAGATTTAGCGAGCCAAACATGGGCATCTGGCACGTGGACTACGCTTGAGTTCAGTGATTCTTTTTTCTTTTCCCGCGCTTTGTTGACTTTTTCTTCATTGATCATGTCTAGTGTTGGGGGTGTGTTAGGGTTGCAGTGCCCTTCCTCAGGTGGTCTGACGATGTGACGGAGTTACTATTATGTGGGTGGGTTTTAAACATCAACATCATACCATTGACGGTGAGTTAGGGCTACAGTGCTCTTCCTCGGGGTGGTCGGTTTGTGCGACGGAATTGCTATGGAGTGGATGGAGGACGGTCAATCTTCGTTGTTAGGAGTTACAACTTTCTGTCTGTCAGCTATCAGACCCGCGAATCTAACCATCGTTGACCGGGGTGTAGCAACAGGAGGATGACAACAGGGGACCTGAAAATACTATATCAACATCAGCGTACCGGAAGTTTATAACAGTTTTTCTAGTGGTGGAGGTGCTAGATACGTGCGTTCTTTAGCGTAGGTGTGGGGACTGTTTAGAGGGGTCTATGTGCGTGCTTGTGTGTGTGTGCAAGCGCGTGTCTCCTCCGCCGTGTAGGAGAGTGAGGCACAGCACCGACTGGCTTATGGACTGAATCCCCTACACCGTATAAACGCAAGGTGGTCAACAAACAACGTCCTGTGAATGATGCGTGCTATATCGGGCTTTTAACCCCTTCATCACAGCGTCGGCTAAGACCTGCTCGTAGTCGGAGAGTTGGTGGGAGAGTAATATAATGCTATAGAAAACGTTAGTTATACAAGCACATCGGTAAGAATCACGATGATGATGCTCTGTACAATCACTTTAAAACTGACAAAAAGATGTCCCTGGACGGCGTTGACCACATGTGTATGTGGGTGGGCTTGGGATGTGTGGGTTGGTTGGGGGGGGGGGTGTTTGTTTGGGTGGGGAGTGTGTTTGGGTTGGGGTAACATGTGAGGGCAGTGTGTGTGGGTGGGGTATGTGCGGGAGGTGGATGGGTCTGTTGGTGGGGTATGTATGTCTCCCTGGGTGTGTGTGTGTGTTGGTAGGTGGGGGTGTGTGTGTGGGTGGGGTGATGTGTGGGTAGATGGGATATGGGCCTCATAGCATGGTAATTTGCCTTGTTTATGTTTACAACATTCATTTCACAATGTTTTTTTTTCTTCTTCCTATGTGAATGTATAATGCTCTTGATGAACGAAAGATGAGTGATTGGAAGGGCCGAATGTAAAACGGGCCTGCGTGCCTAATTTGTGACCTTTTTAAAATAAAGTTAATTTGATTTGATTTGACCTGATAGCAGGACATACGGCCCGGGAGGTTGTCGCTAGTGAAATGTATCGCTTACCTGAGTCAGGTATTTCAAAGGCACACAACACTGCCCACGGGCATGTCACAGGCTGATCTGGACAAACTAAGTGTCGCCTCAGCGTGCCTGTCCGTCTATTTGTATTCCTCTCTCTCTCTCTCTCTCTCTCTCTCTCTCTCTCTCTCTCTCTCTCTCTCTCTCTCTCTCTCTCTCTCTCTCTTCTCTCTCTCTATCTATCTCTCTCTCACACTGTGTGTGTGCGTGTGTGTGTGTGTGCGTGTGTGCGTGTGTGTGTGTGTGTGTGTGTGTGTGTTCTCTTGTCCGGATAAGAGCGTGTGGTCAAACCATCCAGATATTTCTCACAACCTCTCAGAAAGTGTTTTTACCATTGTCGTTAGTTATTGACTGTTATAATTCCTTGTAATTTTTATAGTCTGCTGGTTCGTTTGTTAATGTTTCACACTATAAACACTATGCCAAATTAATTATTTCTCTGCAGATTATTTACAAGGACGGGCTTCTTTATATTCAGTTGTATTGTTACTGCCCTCTAACATAGTAAATTCTGAAAATGGTTACAATTAAGCAATTTTGTATCTAGATCCAAGGTATTCGAAAGGTCTGCACCACCTTAAATTTTTCCTCATTAACATATATTTATTTCTCCATATTAGTTTTATCTTTGTTTTTGCTATCTTAAGATATAAGTTATGATTTTCACTAATCTTTTTATTAGTTTTTCTATACCATACTGTGGATATTAATACAGTATCATCAGCATATCGAATCTCTGGTAATTCCTTGACCAAACGAACAGACTTTACGGATATTTAGGGTATCAAATTGTAAAATTTTCAAGAGTCATTAATGTATTTGTGCTGGCGGGTTTATTAATTTAGTTAACAATGTAACCAACTATTTTTCTTTTCTTATTTTTTAAATAGTAAATTAGTGTATGTTTTGTCACAAATGTAAACGATACTGCGCTGTGATTTTGAATGTTTTAATTTTCATTTACTTAGATACTTAGAGGTTGTAAAGGCATAATTGTGGGTCTTAGATGTTAATCATTGTTACATTTGTGTTTTTCAATCACATGTGTTGAGTACAAAACACATGCTTATTTTTTTTTATTACTTTTTTAGGGTTGTATGACTGTGGATATACTTTTTTTTTTGTACTGAGCCTACTTTATATAGAACTGAGTGAACAAGCTATCATGATGTTATCATCATGTACATGACGTACTATATTTCAGTAATAACTTGATTTAAAACTGACATACTAAGCATCACTTGTACTCCCAACCTCGCAGAAAGTGTTAATATCATTGTCTTGAGTTATTAACTGTTATAATTCTGCGGGTTCGTTTGCTAATGTTTCACACTATAAACACTATGCCAAATTAATTATTTCTCTGTAGATTATTTACAAGGACGGGTTCCTTATATTCAGTTGTATTGCTACTGCCCTCTAACATAGTAAATTCTGAAAATGGTTACAGTTAAGCATTTTTGTATCAGACTTTTACAAGCAAGCAAATGTACATTTTTATTTAACAGTTTATTAAATGAAGTGGGAAAACATGTCAGAACGGGGTTAGATCAAGATGTGTAAATTAGTACCAGAAATTCCTCTACACAGAAAATGTGGAACGAACGAACGAACGAACTTTATTTTCAAAGGGTAACAAATTGGACACGCAGGCCCGTCTTACATTCGGCCCTTCCAGTCACTCATCTTTCGTTCATAAATAGTGCATGATACATTCACATAGGAAAAAGAAAATTGTCAAATGAATGTTGTAAATTTAAACGAGCATATTATCATGATATGAGACAAATCTCCCACCCACCCACACATCCCCTACCCACCCAACATCCCCCACCCACCCACATTTCCCCCCCCCCACACACACACACACACCCAGGCACACATACATGCCCTCACCGATCCACCCGTCCCCCACCCATACATCCCTTACCCACATACATCTCCGCCCACCACACATCTCACACACACACACACATCTCCCACTCACCCACACACACACATACATGCACCCACCCACCCATCCCCCATCCACTCACCCCCACCCACACATCCCCCACCTACACACACATCCCCACCCATCAAATAACCCACACACAATCACCCACCCAAATATCCTCCACCACCCACCCACGCAAAAAAACACATCCTAATAAGATGGAAGCAGTATTTCGAACAACTTCTCAACATCCCATCAGATGTCACAGGAATTCAAGAGACCTACACAGATGTCACCGAGGAACTAGAACCAGACATAATAAAAGAAGAAATTATAGAAGCCATCAGATTAGCCCCATTGGACAGATCACCAGGACAGGATGAAATACCAAATGAACTAATTAAAGCAGCAAGAGAAGTAGGAACAGCTTGGCTACATAGACTATTCAACCATGTTTGGGTAGAACAACAGACACCACGAGACTGGGGAAACGCCATAATTATCCCAATTTGGAAAAACAAAGGCAGCAAAAGAGATTGCACACAATACAGAGGCATTTCACTGTTGAGTCATACTGGGAAAATATTTTGCAAAATTCTTGAAAAAAGATTACGAACTACTTTAGAACCCCAGCTAAGCGAAACGCAGCTTGGATTTAGGAAAAACAAAGGATGCACAGACGCCATTTTTGCTCTTAGACAACTTATAGAAAAATCAATTGAATTCAATGAAACACTCTACTTAGCCTTTGTTGACCAAGAAAAGGCATTTGATAGGGTAGATAGAAACAAGCTTTGGGAAATCCTTAAACAATATGGAGTGAGTACACATCTAACAAACCTATGTAGAAGTTTATACGACAACAGTGAATGCATAGTGAGAGCAACTGGAGGACACTCAGAACCCTTCACCATAAGATCTGGAGTACGACAAGGTTGTGTCCTGTCCCCTCTCTTGTTCATAACATATATAGACAACATATGTAAAGAAACCAGCCAAGCAGAGACAGCAAGAATACCGCATGACGAGAACACAGAAGAAGAACCATCTGCAAATCTAACCATTAGAGAACTCCTGTTTGCGGACGACCAAGCACTAATAGCAAAATCAGAAGCTGAATTACAAGACCACATGAATAGTCTAAACGAAATGTGTAGGGAACATAACATGAAAATTAGCACAAGCAAAACAGAGGTAATGACTATAACTAAAGAAGAACAAACAGCAACAATTCACCTAAACGAACATCCCTTGAAACAAGTAAAGAGCTTCAAGTACCTAGGAAGTATAATATCATCAAATGGCAGATCAGAAGACGAGATCGAAAATAGGTGCAATAAGGCAAATCAACTCATTGGACAAATGGCACCAATACTAAAGAACAAACATGTATCAATAACTACTAAGAAAGCACTTTACAACACAATCTTCCTACCAACTCTGTGCTACCAATGCCAAACCTGGACAATGACAGAAAAAGAGAAAAGAAAAATCACAACAACAGAAATGAGGTTCCTGAGAAGAATACTCAACGTATCAAGAAGAGATAAGATCAGAAATGAAGAAATCAGGACTAAAGTGGGGGTTAAAGCTGCTCTAGATTTTATTAGAAAGCAGCAAGTCAAATGGTTTGGCCATGCAAGTAGGCTACCAGTCAACAGCATGCCACAACAGGCAATGACGTACAGACCAGATGGAAACAGAGGAAGAGGCCGACCACGTAAACGCTGGACGGAGGGAATAACAGAATCCATGGGAATGTCGATATACGAAGCCCATAACCGGGCACTCTCACGAAGTTTATACTTCACCTCGACACCGCAAGGTACAAGAGGAACATGATGAGATGAGATGAGATGAGACCCACCCACGCACCCCCAACCACCCAGCCAAACACACATTTCCCATTGATCTAGTAAATATGAAGACCGATGTTCATAGATTGGTGTCTGTCATATAAAATTGAACGTATATTGATATCAGGAGAAATGATAAAATCATGTACATCTATGAGTTTACAAAATATGTTTTCATAGCATAGGTATATATGAAGATATATATATATATGAATCCATCCATCCATCATGTGCCATGCCGGTAAGCGTAGGCGGTCATGTTCTGCCATCTCACTCGATAACCAGAGTCGTGGATCAGCTCCGTGTTTCTGTCTCGACCATGCCACAAGGCCAAGCCATCTAGGTACTTGCTTCTAGGTCTTCCCCTTGGTCTGTTCCCCTCGATCTTACCAGTTGTCACCAAATTCTCCAATCCATTTCTTCTCATAACATGCCCAAAAAATGTTGACTGTTTACGTCTAATTTCTCTAATCAATTTACGATCTTCATTTGTTTATTGAAGGACTTGTTCATTGGTCTTTCTGCCTGTCCATGGTATTCTTTGCATTTTCCTCAGAAACCACATCTCTACAGCCATCAGATGTTTTTCAGCCTGACTGCTCATTGTCCACGCTTCACATCCATATAAAAGTACAGGTTCAATGTAGCATCTCAACACTCTTTTTCTCGTTTCAATTGACATCTTTTTATTGGTCAATATGTTTTTCATCTTGCTAAAGGCTACTTTTGCCATGGCGATTCTTGTTCTAATCTCTTCAAGGCATCTCCGATCAGATGTTATTACTGTTCCGAGATAATTGTACCTGCTCACTTGTTGAAGAATATTCCTATTTACTTGTATATTACATTGTGGTATTTCGTCCTTCCTAGTGACGACCATAATCTGTGTCTTTTTACAATTTAATTCTAACCCTAGTTGTTCACTGTGTGTAACAATCGCATCTACTAAATTTTGCAGGTCCTGTTCATTGTCTGCAATCAAGACTGTATATATGAATACATATGTGTATAAGTTTACTTCTATATATAGATCAAGATATATGTTAAAATTAGGTCTTTCATAACTTTTTAAGATGTTTAAATACCTGGCTTGTCATCTAATGCTTATAGTACCTTGCGGGTAGGCTACAATACGAGTGTTGATAAATATGTAAGAAATATACTATTAGCGAAGCTCAAAACAATGCTTTCCCGTAGTGAATTTGAATAACGAAGACAGAAACAATAGATTGCACGATGTATTGCCTGGCATATTTCGCTGCATCTCGTCAAGTACATACTGCAGAATTCACACTTCATAACGTAAAATAACTAGATAAATCCTTCAAGCTGAAATATACACATGTTTGCACAGTAATGTCAATTGTCTACCACGGTAATTTTAAACTGATTAACATGTCTTTCTGTTTGCACAAATGAGGCTTGTGTAGATTAATGATTATTGCTTCTTAAATAAAGAAATGTTAAAGTTCAAGGCTGTGGTGTAAAAGTTTGCAGAAGCAATAATTATTCATCTACACAAGCAATTTTTCTCAAGCCATGCTTCTTTTACTTCTTTACATAATATTCTGACTTTTCTGTGAATTTTTTCATATTTGGCAGGATTAGTTTTGTTGAGTCTTCTTGTTTCCATTAGTTGTAAAATTTCTTCAGTCATCCATTTATTACGACCCACCTTCTTTAATTTTGGAATAGTTGTTTCTGCAACCAATCTGATTGAATTCTTCAACATTTCCCATTGATTATCCACATCTTGGAATATGATCTCTAGATCAGACAATATATCAAATCTGTTCTGTACTTCTATGTTGAATTTATTTTGTATTTCCTTGTCATTACTCAATGTACACAAATCAAATTTAGTGTTTCCTGTTATATACTTGACTTTCTTTAACTTTACCCTTACTATACCTGTAAGTAATCTATGGTCACTATAACAGTCAGCACTGGGAACTGTTTTTGCTATTGTTAATGCATTTCGAAATCTTCTGCTATTCAGAATGTAATCAATCTGGTTTCTAATCCTGTTATCAGGACTCTTCCATGCCCATAATCTTCTAGGGCAGGGGTGGGCAAACCAATTGATTTTATGCGGCCCGCGAGGGCATTTAGAAATAAAAAATTGTATTTCGTTTTTAAGTTATTTTGTTGAATTTTACAGAATTTCATGTACCGTTATCATTGTTTTATCATTTTTGATAAAAGTTCTTTCTAATTATCTATTTTTGTAAACAGTCTTTTACCTTCGTAATGTAATGCTTATTCTTCTTCTTTCGTTCGCCTTAAATATGTCTATAACTGCATTGTTACCTCTTGTTTGAATTTAACTGTCTTTTTTAGTTCACTCAGCAGTCCATAGAGTTTATCTTCCACTGTCGTCTAACTTGACTTTGTCTAGACATGTTGTAATGTGGGCAGTCTTGGAGTATGTGCTCTGCTGTCTGCGACGCCAATCCACATGTGCACATGGCTGTTTCACCAATCTTGAATCTTGTATACATGTGGTTACGTTATCTATTGTGTCCTGTTCTGAGGCGCAGAATAATCACTTGTTCTGGTCTGTCCATAACGTGGAAGTCGTCTTGAGCAGGTTTTGGTGGCTTTCTGACTGATTTTATCACTCTCTTCTTTTGGTGGTATGTAACGAGCACATCAGGCTGTTCTTAATTTGCTCCTTCCTTAGCCAATCGATCATTTTTGTCGTTACCGGCTACTTCACAGTGGGATGGTATCCACTTATGCTGACTGCTAAGTTCAGAAAGTAGTGTTAGTTAGTTAGTTAGTTAGTTAGTCGACAGATCATCCTCGTTGCACATCGAACCATTCAGTCCATAAGTGCTCGGATCCCCTCCTCAGCAAATCCCGCAGCGTGTAGCGGCTAACGACGCCAGTTCTGTGTTGGTTTATCAATCTTCTTTGGCTTCCTGCGTAGTGTTCTTGTTTGGCCATCCCTCTTTTAATTTGCTGCTCTCGCAGTCTGGCCATTGTTGTAGATTCACAGTCATCACTTGGTTCTCCCAAAAGTCTCACTTCTCGTAGAGCATTCAGAATGTCAGCCTGGTCCATGACGCGTCCGCCCTCCACAGTAGCCTCACCTGCGAGCTTGTCAGCCCGCTCATTTCCTTGTACTCCCGCATGCCCTGGCACGAAGATGAAACTAATCTTTGCCAGCCGAGACCGCTTCAGAGGCAGCAACCATTCTCTTCGGATCGACCCCTCCTCTATCCTCTTGATCATGTTCATTGAGTCGCTAAGGAAACAAGCCCTAGTGAATGTCTGTGTTTCGAGCCATGTTATTGCTTTACTTACTGCCAAGACTTCCATGGTCAGGCTACTTGTGGTTTCAGTGAAAGCACCAGAGTCCTCCTTCACAATTCTCCCTCCGGCCCGAGCTGTAAAGGCCCATGAGCTTCTCACATGTCGGACGACCGACCCATCTGTGTAGATGACCGCGTCACCGTCTAGCGAATTCTCGAAAATCAACGCTTGTACTTCAGCCTCAACAGCAGCCGGATTTTCTTGTCTGCATTTTCTATCTAGTTGGATGCAAACTGAAAAGGATGTGCAGAAGTCTGTTGGCACTTGCACCCACTCCTCGCCAGGTTCTAAGTCCTCAAGTGAACACACCTGTTGAAGAATGTCTTCGGCTTGACCCATCCACGACCGTCCTCTTTTTAACCTGCTGCCCTTCACCTTCCTAATTTCACTATGCAGTGGATGTTGTGTGTTTGCGTTAATTCTGAGTTAGGCGCGGGCCCTGCAAACTTGTATTCTCTCTTCAATTGTTGGAAAATCAAGAAGGTAGCGCATCGCCCTGCATGCTGTATCTCTTGTACATCCAAGAATAATTCGCATAGCTTCATTCTGTATCCTTTCCATCCTTTCTATCTGCTTATGGCTGAGAGTCAGGATTGCCATTGCATACTCCAAAACAGACATGACCAGCCCCTCGTACAGAAGACATAGATGGCGCTGCTCACAGTTTGCTGACGCCATTACCCGCATCGCTGCCAAACCCCGCTTGGCCTTTGTTATCACCTGGTCTATGTGCACATTATAAGCAAGGCTTCGATCAAACCGTATCCCCAGGTAATTCATTGCCTGCGTTCTTTCCACCGTCTCTGAACACAGCATTACAGTTGGTGTTGGATTGTTGACAATATGATTATTCAACGAGATCCAAGTCACTGTTGCCTTTGTTGGGTTGACCATTGCCCCAGCTTCATCACACCAAGTACTTATGCGATTGAGTTCGGTTTGTAGTTCCACAGCAACCTCCTCTCTATCCTTACCCTGACGATACACTAAAACATCATCGGCATATGACAATGTCCTGCCAGGTCCAGTGATCTGCTCACTGGTGATTCTCACTGTGTAGGCGTTGAACAGTACCGGAGATAATGGTGATCCATGTGGTAGGCCATGATATATTGTTGTTGGTTCCGAAGTCCAACTGCCACATCTAAAAACTACTTTCCGTTGGAAGAGGGCTGCAGCGATCCAACTAAGGAGGAATGGACTTACGACGGACGGTCGTGTTGTTTTGTGTTCGTTAACTTTTTCGAGTAGGGGGTGGATTTATTCATCTCTTGCGTGTAATTGGTGTGCCAGGATGTAAAACCAGGAGTTTCTACTCAAGATCTGCGCGGGTGCTACGTAGTTCGTGCATCGAGCGAAGCCATCCTTGAGTGAATTTTCAGCAGCGTGTGTGGTTCTCAGCAGTCTGTGTTTACGTTTTTTCAACATGGCGGAACAACGTGTGTTTTCCGAGCGGTCAGCAGTCAACATAACGAAGCGGCGTGGTAGCCGCGCAGGGAGAAAGAAGCAAGGTAAGCGCGGTGGTTTGAGACGTTTTAGATTCAAGTGTCACCGTCTAGGACTCAGGAACATCCGTATTCTATATTGGAACTGTGCCAGTGTAAAACAACGGGGCTCTATTTTAGAAACCCTAGTTTACAGGAACGACATTGTAGCACTCCAGGAGACGAGACTGGGCGATCAGCTACTCCGAATTGCCTGCTTCAAATATTTCTACAACAGACGACATCTGGGAACGGCGATTCTCGTTCGCGACAGCATGGTGGCGTCAGAGCTAGACATGTCCAGTTGGGACAGTGACGATATACAAATACAGGCTTTGAGAGTTCATTCCAGTATACCATTTGTGTTGGTTAATGTTTATGCCCGCAATGCGAGTGTGGACGCCCAGAAGTGGCAGTGCTTAAGTGGCATATTAGGCCACGAGAGAAATGTTATTTTCTGTGGTGACTTCAACGCTAAAGGCAGATCATGGGGAAACACTTCCTCCTATACACAAGGGGAGGAGCTCGAGACTGCACTGGAAACCATCGACCTGGTTTGTATCAACAGTGGCTGTGTCACCAGGACAGCAAGCCGTCCAGGCGATGAGGACAGTGCTATTGATCTGGCGCTAGTTTCACCTTCACTCACTACAGTGTGTAGATGGGGTGTCCTATGACACCATGGCAGCGACCACCACCCTTGCAGCATATTGGTGGAGAAAGGCAGAACCAGGCAGCACAAGCTAAAGGTAAAGACGTTCCAGTATGACAGTACAGGGCAAGATTTGGTGAGTAAAATAAGACGTGACAAGCGCAGAACGTTTCAGGGCAGGAAAAAAAGCTGGAAGCAGCCACCGTGGTGGAGTTTCGAGGTGGATAAGGCGTGGGTGGATAAGCGTAGTTGTGTAAGGAGATGGCAAAATGCCAAGAAGAACAGAGCTGGTCATCCTAGTCCCTGCTTGCACTTAGAAAGAGAGATGCACACAAAAGTAAGCTATTTCAAAAAACTGGTCAAGGTGTTTAAAAGCGAAAAATGGGCAGAGGTGTGTCAAAGAGTAAGCACAGACAAGTCACTTAAATTGTTCTGGCGACTACGTAAAAGCATGAGTGGTGTAGTCAAGAATAAGAGCATTTCTGACTTCCAAGGTGCTGACCTCATCTGGCAGAGGATTGACGAGGACAAGGGCAAAGCCCTCTTTGAACGCTACCTTGAGCAGAGCAACCAGACAGACATGGGAGGCCGAAATCTGGCCAAGGAGGTCACCTCAGACAGATGCAAGGCCAAGAACACTTCGGATGAAGACACAGTGACAGTGCCAGAAATCAAGGCTGTGCTTCGACGATCAAAAAACAGTGCTCCAGGTCCTGATGGCATAAGATACGACGACATAAATAGGTGTACCGACAATGAGCTAGAGAAACTAGCAGACATGTACAACAACAGTATAGGGAGTGCTAGCATCAAGGAGGAATGGTTACACAGCTATCTGATTCCCTTGCCGAAGCCTGACAAAGACCACACAAAAATTCAGGGATATCGAATTATAACCATGCAGAATACAATAGGCAAGCTGCTGGAGAAGGTAATTGCCAGGAAAATATCAAGCCAACTAGAGAGGCAAGGTGTTTTCCCACCTACCCTGGGTGGATACCGTCCAAAAAGAGAAACCTGGACCAATGCAGCAGTCTTTGCCCATGATGTCTATGAAGGTTTCCACTCAGGCACTGAAACCGTTGCTGCAGCGATTGATCTTGAGGACGCATACAACAGAGTACCACTGGATTTTTTAATGTTTCAGCTTCTTGAACTAAACGTAAGAAAGTAGTGTCCTTAGTACTGGCAATTTCCCAGACATAATTTCGTTTCCGTTGAGTTGAGTTTCTTGCAAGCAACATACGCTTACCTTTATTTGGTTCAAGATGTTTTCTAGTTCTATTATTTTTTTTTTTTTTTTTTTTTTTTTTGCTGACTCCCTCCATATTCCAGTTCATTAGTTTTAGTCTTTGTTTGGTATGGCCAGACGCTCAATTCTCAGGTCCTCTGGTTCTACAGGACATCTGAGGAGGACCTCCAGTAGCTATGGTTGGATCCTTTCGAGGCATAAGCCCGGCACTGCACCTGCCTGGGGGTACAAAGCAGGGCAAACACCATAATATTTAGCAGTAGTCGACATATTTCATTACACGTGATTGCGTTGCGTCCTGATTTATGTGGTGCGCCTCCTGGCTGGTTGCCTCCGTCTTCGGCACCTCTCCTTTGCTAGATCAGACTGTGGTCTTACTCGAGTTTAGGTGTGTAGGAACGCATACACACGTCTGCGCATGAATGTACGTGCATACACATCTAGAGCGTGCTGGTTATTTCTCGGCGCCAGTGACTCGCCGCAGCCCCTTCTCCTGTTAGTTAAAACAGTTCCGCAACGAGAAGGCCATGATTTGGATTTTTGTTGCATAGGTGATTAATGCACGAGCCATTGGGGTATTTATGCAAGGTTGGGCGCTCATCCCAACCCCGCCCCCGACTGCATACAGCAACATTTGGAACCAAGTAATGCTAACATGCGAATTTATCGATTTTAATATAGAGAAATATTTATTGACATGTAAAAATGTAATAAGGATGATTTCATGAAAAACAGATATTTCTCCGGTGAATAAAATGATTTATTTTGCAAGAAAATATTATATTTAAAAGTTTTTTGCTGTTATAAATTATTTCCACATTTACAATGTTCAAATTAATTTATTTGTTTGTAGCAGTCCTAATATATTTCTGAAATTTTTTCTGCGTTTACTATTTGTTTTCCGAATATTTTATTTTCACACATAGCCGGAAGTAGGTTTTGTTTCATTTCCGTTTTAAAGTTTTGTACAATTCTAACTGTTCGAATTTTATTACAACAATGAGTATCAATAACAAACTTAAGATTGAAGATGAATACCGCGTTTTTAATGATGAATGGACAACTAAGTACTGGTTTATAAAAGTTGGTAGCAAATCAGTTTGCTTGTTGTGTCGTGAGTCAGTGGCTGTTTTCAAGGAGTACAATTTAAAAAGACATTATCAAGCAAAACATTCCGATTTCGGATACAATTTAACAACCGAAGGGAGGGAAAGAAATGCCTGGAATTGGTGAAAAAATTTGGAGAAACAGTAAACAGTTTTCACTAAACAGTCTTCAATTCAAGATGCTGCAACTGAAGCTAGTCTTGTGCTGTCACACAGAATTGTAAGACAGAACAAGCCATTTTCTGATGGCGAGTTCATCACGGAATGTTTGCTAGATGCAGAAAACAATATATGTCCAGAACAAAACCAAAAAAAAAAACAGATTTGACAACATTACTTTATCAAGGAGAACTGTGGTCAGACGTGTTGACAAGATAAGTGACAATTTGATGCATAAACTTCAAGATGCACATAAACAAATTTGTGTGGGTACTCTCTTGCATTGGATGAGAGTACCGATGTACATGATACTGCCCAATTATTGATAGTTATACGTGGAATAAACACTTCTTTCAAACTCACTGAAGAATTACTGAGTGTTGAGTCACTCAAAGACACAACCACAGGCCATGATATATTCAGTGCTGTTACTAACTGTATTGAAAGAACTGGGTTGGTTTGGAACAAGATGACAAGTGTTACGACTGACGGAGCTAGTGAATTGACTGGATAAAATGTAGTTCTGGTAGAGTTGATAAGTGATAAGATTAAAGCAGAATATCCAGACCAGACATTATTACCACTTCACTGTGTGATTCATCAAGAAAGTCTGAGTAAAACTGTTTTGAATATCAAGCATGTTATTGACCCAGTTGTCAATATCATCAACCTCATCAGATCAAGAGGAATTAATCGCAGAAGTTCAAGGCATTACTTGACGATTTGGAAACTGAACATTCCGATGTCATGTACCATACCAGTGTTCGAGTCTCGGCAAGGTGTTGAGGCGAGTGTGGGAACTCAGAGAAGAAATAGTGATGTTCCTAGAGATGAAGGGCGTTGAATGTGACTTAAATATTAACATTGTCAATAAAGAGTGGAAGTTAGACTTTTGTTTGCCATTGAAATTATGGAAAAGTCAAATGAACTGAATGTCAAACTGCAGGGCAATGGTGTGTTTGTACATGAATTGTATGTACGTGTAAAATCATTTGAGGCAAAACTCTCACTGTTCTCCAGACAAGCAAGTGAAAAAAAGATTTTGTCACTTCCCTTTGCTGAAACAAGAAACCATTTCTGGTTAAATGACTGAAAAGTACAAAGCCCAATTAGATGCATTGATTGAAGAATTTGGATGTAGATTCCAAGATTTCAAGAACTTATAGCCACAGTGCAATATTATCAGTTCCCCTTTTAGTGCAGAAGCTGATACAGCCACAGAGGACATACAGTTGGAGCTGCTTGACTTACAAGCAGATCATGACCTGAAAGAGAAATTCAAGACAGATGGTTTTCTGGATTTCTGTGGATCTTTATCACAGGAATCATTTCCCAACTTGAAAAACTTTGCAGCTAAACTGTTATTATTGTTTGGATTAACATACATTTGCGAACAAGCTTTCTCTTGCTTTGAAGATCAACAAATCTAAGAATATGTCTTTATTGTCAGACTGCAACTTGCATGCTGTCATGCGAATTTTAACAAGTACACTTGCTCCAGATTTCAAGAATATTGTCAAAAAGTGCAAGCAGTTACATACATCTCATTAGAAATCAACAATTATAGTGACAATGTAGTCGGTTTGTGTCTAAATTAAAGTCATTGATAAATAATAAAGAATACTTGTTATAATAACAAGTAAAATCATGTTAACAAATTAGTAAAAGTTTTTGTCCGTATTGTCAAATATAATTTATAAGTGTATAAGTAAAATAAAATTGCAATAATTAGTTATTTATACTGCTTAATAATCTATAAATAATTAATAATTATATATATATATATATATATATATATATATATATATATATATATATATATATATATATATATATATATATATGCGGCCCGCCAATAGCTTTACATTTGTCAATGCGGCCCTCCGTACGAAACGTTTGCCCACTCCTGTTCTAGGGTGTTGTTTAAACCAGGTGTTTCCTACAATCATTTCCTGCTCTTTTGCCCATTCTACAAGTCTGTATCCTCTTTCATTTCTCTCTCCTAAACCATAATTTCCTACTGTGTATCTATCACCTTGATTTCCTACTTTTGCATTGAAGTCACCTATTATGATGTTTATTTCTGAATTTTTACATTTCTTTAAAGCTTACTCTATGTCATTATAAAATTCATCTACACAATCTTCACTGGATTCCCCTGTTTGGGGCATATACTTGAATAAAGTTTATGCTAAAAGGTCTGCCGCTTAATTTAACTAGTACAACTCTGTCTGATATGGCCCAATATCCTAGGACAGATTTTGATGTTTGCTGGTCCAAGATAATTGCTACCCCTCCCCTTTGTCGATCTTCTCCTCCAGAATAAATAATCTTAAAATCTGCATCTATCTTAATGTCTGCAGCTGTCCATCTCGTTTCGCACATCCCTAAAATATGTATTTTCTCTCTTTCCATTGCTTGTTTGATGTTATCTAATTTTTCGTCGTAGTTTAACGTCCTAACATTACATGTTGCTAATTTTAATGTCTCTGCCCTTGTTTTGTGATGATCTGTCTTTAGGCGAATCATAATGAACTAGGCACTTTTAACGAAGTAGTTTGCCGTTGCTTTTCTTCTTGGCAGTGACCAAACTGGTCGGTGACGCCAGCCATTGTCTCGTGAAAGAGATTCTTTGCCTACCGTCGCGAAACTTGAGACCATAACCAACAACTATCTGTCGGATGCCCTCAAAATTTCATCCACCACCTGATTTCCGAGGCTTCTTTTGAACACTTCCGATAAACGAATACGAAATAACACCACATAATCCACAGGAAAACACTAAAAAAAACGTCTCCCGAAGAATGAACGCGTCAGGTCGTCGCCATTTTACCGGAAGTAATTGAACGTTCTATGGAAGTAAATTAATATATGCATCTTTGCTTTAGTGAATATACAAAGGCTTTCGATAGAGTAAGGCATGTCAACATGATAGAGATGCTTGCAGATCCACAAATTGATGGGGAAGACCTTAGACTTTTAACAATCATATATAGGAAACAACAAGCTGCCATCAGAATTAATAATTAAATAGGTCAATATCAGCCTATTAAGAGAGGTGTGAGACAGGGGTTTGTAATGTCTCCAGATCTGTATTCCCTGTAAGTGGAAATGTTTTCTGAAATGTACAAGATATGAATGGAATCATAATTGGTGGAAGAAATATCAATAATATTAGATATGCAGATGATACAGTATTGATTGCAGACAGGATCTGCAACATTTAGTAGATGCGGTTGTTGCACACAGTGATCAACCAGGGTTAGAATTAAATTGTAAGAAGACACAGATTATGGTCGTCACCAGGATAAACGAAATACCACAATGAAGTATACAGATAAATTCGAATATTTCTAAACAAGTGAATCGGTACAATTATCTCTGAACAGTCATATCATCTGATAGAGATGCCTTGAAGAGATTAAAGCAAGAATCGCCGTGGCAAAGGTACCCTTTTGCAATATGAAAAACATACTGACCAATAAAAAGATGTTAATTGCTACGAGAAAATAGTGTTGAGGTGTTACATAGAGCCAGTACTTTTGAATGGATGTGAAGCGTGGACAGTGAGCAGTCAAGCTAACATACATCTGATGGTTGTGGAAATGTGGTTTCTGAGGAGAATGCAAAGATTACCATGGACAGACAGAAAAAAACAACGACCAGGTCCTACAAGAAACAAATGAAAATCTTAAACTAATTAGAGCAATTAGACGTAGACAGTCAAAATATTTTGGACATGTTATGGGAAGAAATAAATTAGAGAACTTGATGACAACTGGCAAGATTCAGGGGAAGAGAACAAGGGGAAACAAAGAAGTAAATATCTGGATGGCTTGTCTATGTGAATATCATCAGCAGAGTTGATCCAGAACACCAGGGACCGAGATCTGTGGAGAGCCATGAACGCCTACGCCAGCCGGCACGGCACTTGATGATGATGACTATGTGACATGGTCGAGTCAAGAACACTGAGCTAATCCATGACTCTGATGGTCGAGTGAAATGGCGAAACATGACCGCCCACGCTTACTGGCATGACACATGATGGATGGATGAAACGAGAGTAAAGAAACATTTTATGCTCAACTGAAAGTCATTAAACAGTTCTACGTACCCATAGATATATTCACATAGTAAGCATTAATTCATTGTTATCTTAAATGTAAACCCACCTTTAAGCACAATGAATACTGACAGAATCAAGAGATGCATCGAACCAAGCGCCATTTCCGAAAAACGTGCATCACAGCCTACGGTTATTGGAAGACTATTACATACGTTTATTATTGGATTGCTGTATGATAATGTGAGCGAGTGATATACTGTCAAAACTGTCATTTACTGCCAATATAGTACCTTGCGGTGTATGGCAGAGGGGTCTTTGAGCCTGAGGAATAAAGGCCGCCTGGCTAGTGCAGTCGCCGCGAACTGTGCAGGTTAGGATTTTCTTTTTGCCCCCGACAGAAAAAAATCCCACACCTTACCGAGGGATCGAACCCGGGTCTCCCGAACGAGAGTCCGGCGTTCTAACCACTCGGCCAGCCGCGAGTGATATATCTAATCATAAATAATCAAGAGTGCTATTAACATATGGGCTGTACATGTTCGTGGCTGGTTTAATAGAGCGGAAAGGATAGCATTTGATTAGTTCAGTGTTTGTATTAATTTTTAATAATCTTGCTTGTTGGGACACATAATAAAATAGATTACTTCATACGTATGGGTGCTGGCTGCTCTTGTTTGTGTTTGTAAAAGCAAGGGCACTTTCCCCCACGCCTTCGGGGGTTTTAAATATATGGTGTTAGGTATATAAAATGTATTGGCCACGCGGCAGCCGATGGCTGATATGATCAGTAATGAGCCGTTCGCCTTCATTTAACAGAAAATTCTATTTTACTCATGTTAAGCTGAGTCAACACGGAAACCTAAATCATTTTAAAACCCCAAACCCACCTCGAGGGGCATTCGAACAGGGTAGGTAGACAAGCGTTCTAACCACAATGTTATTGCTACCCACATTTTCTCGTGTGTTGAATAAATATTTAAAGCAGCATAAGAGCATTATGTGATCGCATGGCAGAATTGAAATATCAGATGTGAACTGTCTGATATGAAAATGTAGGGGTGTAGAGACAGTTAGGTATGAATATATGGGGGGGGGGGGGTGACAGCATAGTGATAGACAGTGTAGACAGTTGTAGAAGTTGGCACAGTATAACAAGAAGACGCCACTGTATAACTGTGCCATCTTCTCCAACTGTCTACACTGTCTATCACTATGCTGTCACCCCACCCCATATATTCATACCTAACTGTGTCCACACCCCTATATTTTCATATCAGACTGTTCGCATATTTTTGGCGACTTAAATCCTATCTGGCAACCTGTTACACTTAAAATCTGCAGCCAAAGAGTGCCTTCGCAACTAGCAAAACCGCCTTTTTTCTGCTCCCACATGGAAACAGTGTAGTGGTGCTTTTTTTTATTTCGTTGTTTATCTATCTGTGTTGTCCTGTCCTTGACAAAGATTCTGAGAATCGAAACGTCGGCCGTCCTGTGTGTCGTATTGTACGCTTAATGTGTGTATTTTATTTTATTTTTCATTTTAAATATTTATTGATTACTTCTGATTTTGGATTTTCACCTGTATTCCGGTATACGATGGATCTCCTTGTAAGGCATATGCAACGTGTTTGTGTTTAGTACGTCTCTTCTCGCAGGAGCTTAATATACCTATTTGTTTCCAATTCATATCGTTATATCCTGCTGCAGCCGCTGCTTTTTCTTCTGCACCTTTGGAGCAAGTGGCCGCTGATCGTGTTGCATGGAGTGCAAAGATCAGAAATGGAATAAAGACAAAGGAGAAAATGATTGCAGATAAGTCACACTCTGAGCATGTGAGACGTAAGATGGTGCGTGGTGGCGGAAATAACCATATGTTCACATGCATCCATTGTGGACGAGCATTTACAGCGCGAATGGTCTTATCTGTCACATTCGCTACCGCCACGGCTGTAGATATTATGCCGTTTTGGAGCACAATGTAACAAACTATCGTTTGTCAAGACAGCAAGGTGCCAGTAGTGTGTACTCTTGCTCTCATAATAGATGTTCTTTTATGTATTGTCAGTGCTGGTAGTTGATGGTGTTGCATTCTTACGAGATGGCCAAATCATTTGGTCTCCTGTCTTTCAATATATGTGGTACAAGGTGTTAATCCAACTGTCTCTTATAACATCATTTCTTATTTGGTCTCAGATAGTTAAGTTGTCAGTTCTGCTCAAACGTCTCATCTCACAGGTGTTCATTTTGCGTAAGTGTCATTTGGATAATGTTCGAGTTTGACATTGGTAGCATAGGATTGGTGTATGTATGCTATTTATTATATGTCGTTTGAGGGGCATGGGTATATTTTGATGTTTCAGTATGGATAATAGTTGATATATAAGCGCACTTACTTTTTAACATCTGATTTCGATTTCTCTGTCTATTCTGCTAATTTATGTGAATATACTTCCAAGATATTTGAATTCTTTAACTTGTTTTAGATGTGTGCTATTTATCAGTACATTTAGTGAACCAGGGGATCTGCTAACTTGTATTACTTCAGTTTTGGCTGTAATTATGTGCATTTTGTATCGGCTACACGTTGAACTCAGATTATTTATATGTATGATTTTACAGTAGCCCTTGTCCCTGTAAAACATGCACTTGTCGCCTGCAAATAAGCTCATGTATTGCTTGTAGATCTGTTGTTTCATCAGAAGTAAAGCGTTCGAAATTGTCTACATCTGTTTTGTTAAGGCTTGTTTCTTTCGATATTCGGTCTATGTAGATATTCAGTTGCAAGGGAAGTGTAAACATCCCTGTCTCACTGCTGTATTGACCATGAACATAACTGATGTGTAAAAACTAGCATATTTGAAATGCCAACTTACCAATGAATGAAAATAACAAAAAGCAATTTGGATAACCGATGAAATCTTGAGCAAAATGGCTCAAAGAAAGAAAGCAAAGAACACTCCAGAATATGCGCATACGTCATATGTGCAGAGTTGCAAAAGAAGCGTGGATTCAGAAAATAAATGTAAAGAAATAGAGAATCTAGAAATAAAACTCAAAAGAATTGCATAAAAAAGTAAAAATACTTAGAAAGAAGAAAAATACTATAACAGGAATTGGTTGTATCAGTATGGGGAAACATTCAGAAATTATAGTTGATAATACCGATGTAATTGAAAGATGGACAAAATACACAGAAGATTTACTATAGGACAATAGGATCATTAAATCAACAATGTATAATACCCAAAATGGAAAAACATAGTAAAGGTTGAAGTAGAGAAGATTATTAAAACGAAAGGCTGCAAGTCCTGACAAGATAACAACGAAAATGATAAAATCCTTATCCAAATTTGGCATCTATACTATCAAAGTTTAGTTTAGTTAAATGTAGTTTAGTCGACAGATCAAAATCACGGCACACGGGTGTAACCTATAAGTGCTCCGTTGTACTCCTAACTGAAGCATGAGTCCGGAGAATCTCAGATTAGTGCGCGAATTCCATAGCACCGGCGAGGATCCTGAAATACTTTGGGTAGATTTTTAATTCAAAATTTTGCCCGGGCTGCCATTAGGTTACACTTTTTTCGATTTCCATCTGCCAAGGGATTTTTTACGTGCGTAAGAAGACACACGGGCGTCCGGTCTCACTAAACAGAGACCAGGAAATATTTTGTTGCCAGAAGTCCACCTGAAAAATTCCCGGCCCTCATCGGGGCTTGAACCGGGGACCTCCAGCACTCGAGGCGGACGCCATACCTCGAGACTACTCAGCGCCCTATATATTTTTTAAGCGATTGAACTATCACAGAATTATATAATGATATATATATATATATATATATATGATAATATAATATGTACATTCGTACATACATACATACATACATACATACATACATACATACATACATACATACATACATACATACACACACACACACACACATACATACATACATACATACATACATACATACATACATACATACATACATACATACATACATACATACATACATACATACATACATACATACATACATACATACATACATACATACATACATACATACATACATACATACATACATACATACATACATACATACATACATACATACATACATACATACATACATACATACATACATACATACATACATACATACATACATACATACATACATACATACATACATACATACATACATACATACATACATACATACATACATACATACATACATACATACATACATACATACATACATACATACATACATACATACATACATACATACATGCATGCATGCATGCATGCATGCATGCATGCATGCATGCATGCATGCATGCATGCATGCATGCATGCCTGCCTGCCTGCCTACCTACCTACCTACCTACCTACCTACCTACCTACCTACATACATACATACATACATACATACATACATACATACATACATACATACATACATACATACATACATACAATAGTTAGTTAGTTATCAGTTGGGGTATCTTCGTTGCACTCCGGACATGTCCATAGGTGCTCAGATCCTCCCCCCAGCATATGCATCAGCGTCCGGTGGCTAATAGTGCCAGTTCTGTGTTGGTTGACGAGGCGCTTTGTTTTCCCGATGTACCTCTCGCGTCTGGCTGTGCCGATTCTTACTCCCAGGTCTTTCATCCTGGAAAGCGATGTGGAATCACTGGCGTCAAAA